>PVJS01024447.1:6753-28785 GCA_004027185.1 Glis glis
TTTTTGCGGTACCGGGGATTGAACCCAGGGGCGTTCTACCTCCGCTCTACGCCCCCGGCCCTATTTTTCATACTTTATTTTTAAACCGGGTCTCACGAAGTTGCGGAGGGCCTCACTAAGGGGAGAGAGAGAGACAGAGAGAGAGAGAGAGAGAGAGCTGAGGCTGGCCGTGAACCCGGATCCTCCGGTTTCCGCCTCCCAAAGTACTGGGATTACAAGCATGCGCCACCACACCCGGCCCTATTTTATTCTTTATTTTGAAACAAGTTCACTAAATTGCGGAGGGCCTCACTAAGTTGCTGAGGCTGGCCACGAACCTGTGATCCTCCTGTCTCAGCCTCCCAAGTACTGGGATTACAAGTGTGTGTCACCACGCCCAGCATGTTGTTGTTCTTTAAAGGGGACAATTTTAATTAACCCATTAGAAAGCCTCTTCACTGTACTAAAACCCAGTTGCTGGACTGAGAGTGTAGCTAAGAGGTAGAGCACAAGCCTTGTATGTGCAAGGACCTGGGTTTGATCCCCAGCACCCCCAAAAACTAATAAAATCCTGTCTCCTCTTTCAAGGCTAAGGAGCCCTCCTCCTTGGCCCTGACCCACCTATCAGGGCCACTCTGAGATCCAGATGAGATTGTGAGGCATGTAAAAGGGCTTAGTTAACTATAGAGCATGCCACAAAGGTGAGAAATTCTCTCTCATTTTCTAGAAACTTCCACCGCCAGGGGCTTACACTTAGTAGGCACTCAGATTGCTGCTAAATAAAGTGGTCCAGAGAAGGGGTGAGAACCATGTGGTACGACTTAGTTTAAGATTCCTCATAATGCAACCAACATCAGAAAAGTAATTCCCATTTCACACGGATAAGTACATCAAAACATCACGTAGTATACCTTAAATATGGACAATAAAATAAAAAGAAGGACTTCCCTCGGTGAAAGGGAATATAGTAGAAGTTTTTTTATATGCTTACAAATATCAAAATTATTCTTCCCAACCATACCTGTTTTTTGAGGGAGGGAAAAAGTTTCAGAGTAAATAATTAGGGGTTAAATCAAAATGAAACTCATTTTTGTTTTTAAGCATATATTATCCATTGCACAACTCCCACACTGCCAAAATTACACACATACACACCACGGTGATCTTGCCCAGTTACTTTAATAACAAACCCAGTTGTCACTTCTTGTTACCGTTACGTCTTGATCCCTAGAGTAAAGTAACCAGACACCCGCTCACAGGGCTCCCGCGTGAAGGCCAGCCGGCTTCTATTTCTCAGGTCACCTACACCTCGTTAGCTCCCAGCCACAGTGAACGCCCGAAAGAATCCCGAAGATTTTTCATTTTGGAAAAAAGCCTTCATACCCTCAGATCCTGAGCAGGAAGCTGAGGGAGCCCTAAAAACGGACTCAGTTCCCCCAGAGCAATGGCTGCACCCCCTCCTGGAGGTGGGGGGCATCCCACCTCTTCTGCATCCTCTGGTATCACTGGGGGAATCGAAGGTGACTCACAGACAGTTGATGCTGCAGGAGTGGAAGGTGGGGGCAGCTCTGTCCCTCTGCCCAGGTTCAGGGTCCCGGCTGGTCCCAACCCATCAGCAGGCCTCTGCATGAGCCCCTCCCGGTTGGGCAGCATGTACTCCTCTTTTTTGCCCTGTCTCTGGCAGAGGGGAAGTGGAAATGGGACCAGGGGAACAGAAGCAAGACAGCTAGCTTTTTGACTGGGGAAGACTTCGGGGTTTCCTATAAAATTAAATTTTATACAAAATAAATGTGTTAAAATTGTCCTATGAAGCATCAAAGAATTGTGTTCTTTTTTTTTTTTTGCGGTACTGGGGATTGAACCCAGGGGCATTCTACCTCCGAGCTACACCCCTGGCCCTATTTTTTATTCTTTATTTTGAAACAGGGTCTCACTAAGTTGCAGAGGGCCTCACTAAGTAGCTGAGGCTGGCCACGAACCTGGGGTCCTCCTGTCTCAGCCTCCCAAGTACGGGTATTACAAGTGTGCACCACTACGCCTTGCACCCTTTTTATTTTTTATTTTGAAACAGGGTCTTGCTAAGTTGCTGAGGGCCTTGCTAAATTGCTGAGGCTGGCATCGAAATTGCAATCCCATCTCAGTCTCCCAAGTACAGGGATTACAGGTGTGCGCCACCACATCTGGCAAACTAAGCCTTCTTAAATAATCACTATAGATGCCAAATATTAATAAAAATATCACTATCTATACGAGCTCCTTTGCCTTTTAATGTCTAAGTTTCAATACCATATGGGATGCCTCCAAAGTCCTGTGGCATAAAATATGCTAATATGTGTTTTAGTTGCTAATAACTGGTGTTGCTTATTATACATTCATTATAGGCTATTTGGAAAATACAAAGAAAGTTTTAAAAGATTATTAAAATCACCCTTAAACCCGGCACCAGAAAGATACCCTATATATATATGATATATATACATGTATGTATGTATGTATGTTACATTTCCTTCCAGTCTTGTTTCTATGGACATAACATGTGTTAGTGGGTTTCATGGTTTAACATACTAGAACTTTGCAGAAGCCCACATTTTGATCCTGCTCCTAGGAGGCTGAATAAAATGTGAAGACCCTTGTCAGAGAGGAAGCCCGGCCCCTACCCACAGCCGGCACCTCAGCAGAGCCCCACCTCCTCTTTTAGTCTTGCACAGTAACACCCAAGAAGTGGTACGTGACGGGATTTTACACTGAGAGTCTCACGCCTGCCGTGGTGTTCCGGTATCCACGGAGGTCTCAGACTTTTAGTGAGTTTTTTTAGTTTTTTCAGTTTTTTCCTACTTGGAACACCATGCTATTCTTCTCTGTTTGTATCACAGTAATATAAAGTACATAGGTGCTTCATAAATCTTCTGTATCATTTGGTATAAAGAGCAGGGTCAAGGCACAAAACTATATAAACACAGCTGGTGTGCAGCAAAAGTATTTAGATAACTCATATATTTATTTTGTTCTTTCATATCCCATACTATAATAGGACCTAGTATGCAGTAAATGTTGAATGAAAGAGGAATTAATATTATGAACTGTGACATGGAAATAATTTCTACAGGCACAAAGGAAAGTGCCACCAATACAATGGAAAGCTTTTAAATTATGCTATGTGACATTGATAGAGAGAAAAAATTCAATTTCTAAAGAACTACTCTGTAGTTCTAGGGCTCTGTGTGCCGGGCAGCCTGCCTCAGCAGCGACACCTTGTGGCCAGAGCTTTGATTCCCAGCAGCAGAGTATTTTGCAAGAAGCAGGAAACGGAAAGTGAGTCAGACCTCTAAGCCACCAGGCAGCTGGTGAGTCCAACCGATGGGCCACGATCCTCTTGTGTGCCTTAATTCCATGGGCTCAGTGAGCTCTGTTAAGTAAGGCCACAGGAAAGAAAGCCAAATAGAAAGTACAACCCACTTTTAGTCCCAATCTCTTGGTTCCGTGTCTCTAAATACTCAGCCAACAGCACAACGACTAGAAGGTGTTCCGAAATGTCTCACCTCTGCATCAGGACGACAGCAAAGGAACAGTCGGGCTGGCTCCAGAAAGACCACCTCAGTCAATGAGCATCTGTTTCCAAATTCATTCGCATGATAATCCTTTAGATAACTTGTATTCCAAGAAAATATAACATAAAACTTCTGACATTTCCATCTAGAGCAGATTCAAGGGTTTTTGGTTGGTTGGTTGGTTTCTGTGGTACTGGGGATGGAACCCAGGGGTATTCTACCTCCAAGCTACACCCCCAGCCTATTTTATTTTTCATTTTGAAACAGGGTCTCACTAAGTTGCAGAGGGCCTCCTCACTAAGTTGTTAAGGCTGGCCTCAAACCTGCGATCCTCCTGTCTTGACCTCCCAAGTACTGGGATTACAGATTCAAAGTCTTTTAAGGAGTTTAATAAACATTAAGAAATGGATAGAGAAGCCAGGGGTGGTGGCACATGTCTGTAATTCCAGTACTTGGGAGGCTGAGACAGGAAGATTGCAGGTTTGAGGCTAGCCTCAGCAACTTAGAGAGGCCCTCCTCAACTTAGTGAGACCTTGTTTCAAAATGAAAAATAAAATAGGACTGGGGGTATAGCTCAGAGGTAGAATGCCCCTGCGTTCCATCCCCAGTGCCACACACACAAAAAATGAAATGGATATAAAGCCAGGCATGATGGTGCATGCCTATAATCTCAGTATTTGGGAAGCTGAGATAGGGGACCAAGATAGGAACAGCCTCAGCAATTTAGCAAACCCTCAGCAACTTAGCAAGACCCTGTTTCAAAAATGAAAGAAAGAAAGAAAGAAAGAAAGAAAGAAAGAAAGAAAGAAAGAAGGAAGGATTGGGGGTATAGCTCCGAGGTAGGATGCCCTGGGTTCAATCCCCAGAAACAAAAAGAAAAAGGAAATGGTGTAGGCTGGTGGCGCAGCTCAGTGATAGAGCACTTGCTTACCATTCACGGAGCCCCCAGTTCAATGTGAACATGAACACTAAGCGGACACACAATCATTCAGCTCCTTGAACTCCCAAACCAAAACATAATGCAGCCAGAAATGAGCAACTGGGAGGAAATAGTAGTCCACGGCAAAGACATCCAAGATCAACAAGATCAAACACGGAACCCAAAGTTCGAAGTGAACCTTTCTGAAAATTTCTCCTTTCCAAGGTTCTTACGTAATAAGGGGCTTGGTAGCGAGTGTGCGTGTATGTGTGCACAGAGCAAATATTTGCTTTCCTCTTGTTCAAGCATTTCATCCCCGTGGTTTATGAATGAGTGAATCAATACTTCTCTGATCGATCAAGAAATAGGAGAAAATATATCCCCCACCAGCTTCCCCGGGCAGTTTAAAGAACTAGAGGGACAAAAGTATCAAGCCTGAGTGGACTGTTTTACTGCAAACAGACACAGGACATGAAGCCTCGGCCTGGGATTTCAGGTTATGCCCTTCCTAAAGAACATACCAGAAGCATCAAGGGTTCCACACAGCTGCTCATGGGGAAATAATAAGCCGGGGCCAGTGTTTCGTCTCCCTTTCTCTGTCCAAGAGTCCAGAGGTCCACTCCCCAAGTCCAGCATGGTCAGGACTCCCAGGAAAGGTCAAAGAGCATGCCAAGGGCGAGCCCAGTCCACACTGGCAGGGAGCCTCAAAGCAGCAGACATTTCCTCCCCTCTCCAGCCGCAGCCTGCTGTTCAGGGAGAGGGAGGGAGAGCTCTCAGAGGCTGATGGTGACACTTCCCCTAGGGACCAGCACCCTCACCCATGCACCACTTCCTCCACAGTGGGGTGGCTTATCCATAGGACTTGAAGCACTGAGAACTGACTTTATTTTGATTTTTGCGGTACTGGGGATTGAACCCAGGGGTGTTCTACCTCTGAGCTACACCCCCAGCCTATTTTATTTTTTATTCTGAACAGGTCTCGTTAAGTTGCTGAGGCTGGTCTTGGACCTGCGATCTTCCTGTCTCAGCCTTCCAAGTACTGGGATTACAGGTGTGCGCCACCACGCCCAGCGTATTTGATATTTTTATGAGTCACGAGACAGAGTGATGTTTTCCTTCTATTAACTGAACATATAAAACAGAGATAAATGATGGGGAGTGCTGAGCCTCTGTGAGCAAGGTGCAGACAAAAGTCATACCATTAATTCCCTGAGCACGCATTAATCAGAAACAGTCCGCACTGGCTAGCAACTGGGTGCTGAAAATGCAGGAAAAGAATGTTTCTTAAATTTAAAAAAAATCATCCACTGCTACATTATTAATTTTTAAAACTAGCCGGGCGTGGTGGTGCATGCTTGTAATTCCAGTACTTGGGAGGCTGAGACCGGAGGATCCGGGTTCGCGGCCAGCCTCAGCTACTTAGTGAGGCCTTCCGCAACTTAGTGAGACCCTGTTTCAAAATAAAGAATAAAAAACTGGGCTGGGGGTAGAATGCCCCTGGGTTCAATCCCCAGTACCACAAAAAAAATTAAATTAAAAACACTACCTTTGTTTTTACCAAGTCTTTCTAGAGTAGGTACCAGGCACTGTTAGGCACATTATATACTTTTTTAACTCATTCGACCTCCCAACAGCCTAATAATAATAATAATTACATTATCATTTAAATAATACAATTTACATAGAACTTTCACATATATTATTTCATCTAGTCCTCAAATAATCCTGTAAGGATAAAGAACTGTCTTCTTTCAGTGAGCTGGAAGCTCTGCTCTCTCTGGACTTAACTAAGGGTGTCTCGCCAAGGGATGGGGTGTAACCTGCAAAAGAATGCCTCCTCTCCCAGAAATGTTGGGGTGAAAGGTGTATTTTGTTCTTTTCAAGGGAAAGCAGGTAAGTTGGCAGAGTCACCTGGACTATTGGGGATTTGCTGAAACCACACGTTTACGTCACTCAACTCACAGATTTGCCGGTTATGGGGAACAACAGAAAGAGACTCACAAAATAAGACTCGCAAAATAAGTAAGAAATTGATGGCCTGTCCAAGTGAGAGGATTAGCAAGAGCACGCACCTGGAGAACCTGGCGGCCTGCCCAAAACCAGGTGACAATCACAGGCAGCAAATGCAGACAGGAGGCCCAGAGAATTCCCGAATGCATTCCCAACGGAGGGCGGTTTCCTTTTGGACACACCCAACAGGCAGGATCTGAAATCCAGAGCCCTTCTGCCACAAGGTGGCAGACATCAGCGCAAACCAGAGAAGTTGAGATTTTTTTTCCCCAAAGCCAAAGATTTGCTGAGAAAAACCCAGATCAAAACAACTGCTTTTGATCCCAAATGATTATAATTTCCAAATATAGTCATCCCCCGGTAACCAGGGAGGACTGGTTCCAGCACCCCTTCCCTCAAATACCAAAACCCACAGGTGCTCAAGTCCCTTATATAAAAGGGCATAGGATTTGCATATTACCCACACGCACCCTCCTGTATACTTTAAATCATCTCTAGCTTATTTATAATACCTAATACAACGTAAATTATTTATAATACCTAATGCAATGTAGATTATTTATAATACCTAATACAACATAGATTATTTATAATACCTAATGCAATGTAGATTACTTATCATACCTAATACAACATAGATGCTATGTAAATAATTGACAATACTGACAATAAAAAAAAGTCTGTGTGTGCTCAGTACAGACACAATTTATTTTTCAAATCTCTTGGATTAAATCCACAGATGCAGAGCCCACAGATATGGAGGGGCGACTGCACGCTCGACACATATGCCCGTGCGTGTTAACACCCTGCTCACAACCTGTGGTCTTAACACCTTCTAAACCCCACAGTCTTCTCCACCTCCCTTACACCAAAAAAAAAAAAAGAGAGAGAGAAAGATACTTGTACATCTTTAAGATGGTTTCTAAACCTGAGGTCAAAATAGAAATAGGAAACCAAAACCAAAACCAAGTGAAACAGAACAATGAAGAGAAAGGGCCACGGTTCTGAGGAGCCACCATGAGGCCCTCGCTCCTGGGTTGAGCCCACAAACTCACCCCAGTGGCCGGCAGCAAGTACAGAGGTGTTAAGGCGGGCACTTGTCGCACGTCACAGCTAAGGCCCAGGGCCGTGAGGATCTCCTGGAGGACTTCGTATCTTCTCATATTGCTTGACTTGAGCAAATTAAAATCTTCTTGAGTTTGCACTATGGAAGAGCTGGGAGGTAGTTCTAAGTGCACCTGTGGAAAGAGACACCGCTAGGTAAATCGGGGCGCTTCCAGACACCGAGAAACATTTTCTTTGCCAGGTTTTCTGGCAACGTGAACATGAATGCTTCTTCTAATTAACAGCAATAAAAAGAATGAAAAGAGACCAGGCGTGGTGGCATATACCTATAGTGCCAGTACTTGGGAAGCTGAGACAGGAGGACCGCAGCCTCAGCAACTGAGTGAGACCCTCAGCAACTTAGTGAGACCCTGTTTCAAAATAAAAAATATAGCTCAGAAGTAGAACACCCCCTGGTATAGCTCAGAGGTAGAACACCCTTGGGTTCAATCCCTAGTACCAAAAAAATGAAAAGATTCAAAAGGGCCTCTTAAAATCATGGCTGCCAGACTTTGGCCCTAGATGGTCATCGAACTCTTTCCAGGTTGTGGTTTTTATCACCAATCAGCCGTGTAACTTAACGAGTCACTTTTCTTTGTTATAGGCCTGAAACATTTGGAAATATGGCTGTACTGAGGACCCCATATCAAGTTGCTACAGTGCTCGGGGAGCGCACCAGGTCATGCCGGAAACTCCTATCCTACCTACAGTCAGAACTGGGAGGAGAATAGCGGATTCATCCTTTTAGGAGGGTTTTTAGGAATTCAGATAGATAGAGTGGGGCTCCCAAGACACCAGCGAGGCCTTCCCTCCACCACTCTCCCTCCCCTAACTCAATTCTAAGATTTGGAACTTCACATTCTTAATCCAGGCTTTTTTGTACAGTTGAAAGAAAATATCTGCAGGGCACGGTGGCACACACCTGTAATCCCAGTACTTGGGAGGCTGAGACAGGAAGATCGCAGGTTCAAGGACAGCCTCAGCAACTTAGTGAGGACCTCAGCAACTTACAAAGACTTGGTTTCAAAATAAAATAATTAAAAAGTCTGGGGGTGTAGTTTGGAAGTAGAATGCCCCTGGGTTTAATCCCCAGCACCACAAAACGCTGGATAATATGAATATATAGACTGTCCACGAAGCATATGCAGTAGGAGGTACTGAGCCCATCTCCACACGAGAAAGGTGCCGAGGGGGAAACTGTCCATCAAGCTACCAGCAGCCTCAAGCTCCAGGACACAAGCCATTGAGATTGGGAAATGCTTTTGCCTGCTGTCTTTCAGTTTCAAGATGTGGGTGATGGGCTGGGCATGTGGCTCAGTGGTAAACAACTTCCCTTCAATCCCCAGCACCACCAAAAGAAAAAAAAAAAGATTTAGGTGCTTCTACAGTGACGATGGGAAAAGAGGCCACCTTGGTTCTTCCCTCTCGATTAATAAGGGACAGAGTGGCACACCAGGCGTGTGTGGTGGATGTGCACTCCTGGTCCTCCAAGGTACCAGACAAAAGTCTCATCCTCTGCCTGTGATGTTGTTACCATAGTGACAGGCCTATCTCTGTAATGTGGCTTCTTCTAATCATGAGGCTTTTCAACTGGACTGAAAGCCAAAACTAAAAATGTCTCCAGCCTTGAATGGACAGCTACTGGTATCTAGTAGGTAGAGACTAGGGGTGCTGCTCAACGCCCTAAAATGCTCAAGCAGCACCCCCCGCCACGAAGAACTGTTAGTTCCAGAATGGTGATAGGGCCATGGCTGAGACTCTCCTCTAAAGCAGACCCGCTTCTACCAGGAGCTGAGCTAAATAAGTAAATAAACTCTTTAAAATCCATTTTAGAGCTCTATTTGTAGAGTTTCACGCCAAACCCCTGGTCCATTCGATAATCAACTATAACATTCACCAACAGCCTTGAACTTTCCCTGCACACTTGATCAGTACAGCAAGCACACCAACACTTCCTCTTTTTCTTTGTTATCATCAAATGGGCAGCTCGCTGGCTGGGAATCTACCACCCAGCGTGCAGCTGTCTCATGCCCTTGAAGGACTGCGCCTCCTCTTACTGAGTTACATCACTACTAGATTTATTACAAAGATGAAGGCTATGAAATTGAACAGAGAAAGAGGAAACTAACCAGCCTGTAATAATATTTATTGGCCGATCTCAGCAAGGTATCACAGCGACACAGGCCTGAGGAGAAAACAGTGACCGTGTCCCACAGAACACTGGAAGTCATTTAAAATCAAAAATGACATTATAATCCTCTGAATCTGATTTGTGAAGCTGCATCAGATTGCCTTTTTTTTTCCAAGGGGAACTCACTGCAGTATCAAATTTTACGACAGCAGTGGGGTCAATGTGAATGGTGCTGCAAGATCGCAACGGTGCCGAATCAATTTTCCAGTACAAGTCTGTGCACAGAGGTGGTAAAATTCGCTCTTCAGAACTGAAATATGGCTCTAGGAAGTCCGGTTTTTAAGTGGATTTTCTGAGAATGCACGGTTACTATAGTGATCATATTTGCAGAGAAAAAGATAAGCGGAAACTTTATTAGGCCTCCATGTGTCTCGCAGCCCTACGGGAAGCCTGCGTGGGCTGTACATGTTCATCCGTCCCGAGGTCCAGATTTCCCAACTTTAAGCATCTCTGTCTGAGTATTATCTCAAGAACAAATACATTGCCTTCAGAATAGCAAAGATACAGACCTTTACCCACGGGAAGAACATTTGGAAAGAAAATGCGAGGGATTTTAGCTTCTGGGAGGGCAGGAAAGAGACAAGACTTAGAAAATGAACACAAAACAGAGGTGGCGCACGTTTGTAATCCCAGTACTTGGGAGGCTGAGATAGGAGGATCGCAGGTTAGCAGTCAGCCTCCGCAAGTTAGTGAGGCCCTCCGCAACTCAGTGAGACCCTGTTTCAAAATAAGGAATAAAAGATAGGGCTGGAGGTAGAATGCCCTTGGGTTCAATCCCCAGCACAGCAGAAGGAAGGAAGGAAGGGAGGGAGGGAGAGAGAGAAGGAGGGAGGAAGGAAGGAGGGAGAGAGGGAGGGAGGGAGGAAGAAAGGAAGGAAGGAAGGAAGGAAGGAAGGAAGGAAGGAAGGAAGGAAAAACAGGGCTGGAGGTGTAGCTCGGAGGTAGAATGCCCCTGGGTTCAATCCCTGGTAGAAGAAAAGAAGAGAGAAGAGAAGAGAAGAGAAGAGAAGAGAAGAGAAGAGAAAAAGAAAAGAAAAGAAAAGAAGAAAAGAAAAGAAAAGAAAAGAGAAAAGAAAAAAAGAAAGAGGGCTGGGGGTGTGGCTCATATTTTGCAGTGTACCACAAAAAAATGAAATAAAATATAAAAATAAATTTAAAAATTGTAAATAACTTCAATATTCTCTTCCTTGGAGCTTTTCTCAGCACATAGATTTTAAGAGCGACAAGTCATAAGAAAGGAGCTGAACCGGGCTTGGTGGCGCACACCTATAATCCCAGTACTTGGGAGGCTGAGACAGGAAGATCGCAGGTTCAAAGAAAGCCTCAGCTATTTAGCTAGGCCCTCACTAACTCAGTGAGACCCTTTATCAAAACAAAAAATAAAATAGGGCTGGGGTGTAACTCAGAGGTAGAATGCCTCTAGTTCAATCCCTAGTAATACACACACACAAAGAAGGAAGGAAGGAAGGAAGGAAGGAAGGAAGGAAGGAAGGAAGAAAGGAAGAAAGGAAAGAAGGAAGGAATTGAAGACTATAGGATGTTTTAACACTAACTACTTCCACAACCAACTGCAAAGGTTTTGTTTTGTTTCCGTTTGTTTTTTTTTTTTTTTTGCGGTACTAGGGATTGAACCCAGGGACATTCTACCTCTGAGTTATACCCCCAGCCCTATTTTTTATTCTTTATTTTGAAACAGGGTCTCACTAAGTTGCGGAGGCCTCACTAAGTAGCTGAGGCTGGCCGCGAACCTGGATCCTCTGGTCTCGGCCTCCCAAGTACTGGGATTACAAGCATGCACCACCACGCCCGGCTTAACTGCAAAGTTTTAATGTCATGGTTGCTCATGTTTGGAGTCACTATTCCTAAGCCTTTCAACTTCCTATGTTAAATAAAGCCTTGAACATATTAAGTAGGGTGTACTTTGAAGAAAAAAAATCAACTAATGAGTTTTAGAAATATTATTACCAATAAAGATCAAAACAAGAAAAAATTTCCTGACTAATCCTTGCTTGGTCAGCAAGCCTACCTACCTTCCTGCTCATTCCTCCACCCCAAGTATTCTGGTTAATCAGGGTATTCACAAAAACCCTGAACCCAACTCAACCTTCCACTCACCATCAGCAAACACTCCCAGCTGAGTCTAAAGCAACCCACCCGGGCTGGCCTGCGCTCAGTGGTGGAGCGCCTGCCCAGCGTGCACGAGGTCCTGGGGTCTGTCCCCAGCACAGCAGCACGCAAACCCTTGACACCTTTCCATGTACGGCCGTCAAGAGCATGGTCCCTCCCAAAGATCCCTGAGAGCGTCAGACCAGCGCCACCCTCGGTACCTGGCAGAGAACGGCTTCCCCTCCACAGGTTCCGAAAGGCACTTGCACGATCGTCCTGTCCTGGTCGTTGTTCTCCAGGTGGCCCTGGAGCTCGCCGGGGCCGGGCCGCTCCCCGGGGCCCTCCTTGTAAACACAGCCGCTGCTCAGGACGCTGAGCTTCACCTCACCCCCGTCAGCCTTGGAGAAAACCAAGTTCTGAACTGTGTCCTGCAGCACGTCCTTTCTTGTCACCTGGAAGCCGCCGAAGGTGAAGGACGAAGACAGGCCCAGCACCTTCCCTCCCTGAGACAGATAGGCCATGAACTTCCGGTGCAGGTCTTCAGGGAGGGGCTCACTGGTGGCGATGACCAACAGCAGGCAGTTGTCCGGCCACGGGTCCCTGAGCGCGCTGTCCTCCAGCAGGTGGTAGAGGATGTAGCTGTCGGTATCCACGCAGTCGGCCAGGATGGACCGCACCTGCTGGAGCCGGCCCAGGGCTTCCTGGGAGCCGGGGCCCACGTACAGAAGGATGTTGGGCGCCTTCCCCGTGGTGTTGACTCTCCTCCCTTCTCTTTTGGGGCAGATCTCATCAGCAACACCCTCCTCCCAGCTGCTGCTATAATCGTAGGGAAGATCTGGAATGTTCTCTGCGGAGGCGAACTTGACCGACTCGATGGTACTGTTCTCAAGTTCCAGACACTCGTGGCAGCTGGACAGGTGGAGGTGGTGGTGCTCAGCGGAGCCCCCGCCCTGCTCGCTCTCCCCTGAAGGCCCGCTCCCGGGGGCGCTGCCTCTCCTCGGCTTGGGAGAAGCCTCACGAAGGGCCTTCGTGCCATCTTTGCCAGGGTGCTCCATGGCCTCCCGCGCAGGCTCCGTATCCAGGGAGGGTGTAGGGTCCAGCTGTCGGACTCGGGCTTGCTTGTTTGAGGCCTGATCCTTGAGTTCCTTCAGAGCGGAGTTGTGCAAGTGCACCGCTAGAGCATGAACAGAAAGAGCAGCGATCAAGCCGGGCGTGGTGGCGCACGCTTGTAATCCCAGTACTTTGGGAGGCGGAGACCGGAGGATCCGGGTTCACGGCCAGCCTCAGCTCCTCTCTCTCTCTCTCTCTTTCTCTCTCTCTCCCTGTCTCTCTCTCTCTCTCTCTACTTAGTGAGGCCCGCCGCAACTTCGTGAGACCTGGTTTCAAAATAAAGTATAAAAAATAGGGCCAGGGGTGTAGCGTGGAGGTAGAACGCCCCTGGGTTCAATCCCCGGTACCGCAAAAAAAAAAAAAAGAAATCTAACAGGGAGCTAGGGGAAGCTCACCAAGTGCTGTGTACATGTATGTCACTATCACTATGAACTACATTATGATGTGAAAATATAATGTACCAATAAAGCCGGGCGTGGTGGCGCACGCTTGTAATCCCAGTCCTTGGGAGGCTGAGATGGGAGGATCCGGGTTCGTGGCCAGCCTCAGCTACTTAGTGAGGCCTCTGCAACTTAGTGAGACCCTGTTTCAAAATAAAGAATAAAAATAGGGCTGGGGGTGTATCCCGGAGGTAGAATGCCCCTGGGTTCAATCCCTGGTAACGCAAAAAAATAATAATAAAAATAGTAATGTACCAATAAAAGTAGTTTTAAAAAAAAGGAAGTTGAAGCCAAGCGTGGTGGCGCATGTCTATAATCCCAGTACTTGGGAGGCTGAGACATGAGGATAACAGGTTCGAAGCCAGTCTCGGCAATTTAACAAGGCTCTTAGCAACCTAGTTAGACCCTGTTTCAAAATAAAAAATAAGGCCGGGAGTGGTGGCACACGCTTGTAATCCCAATACTTGGGAGGCGGAGACCGGAGGATCTGGGTTCGCAGCCAGCCTCAGCTACTTAGTGAGGCCCTCCACAACTCCATGAGACCCAGTTTCAAAATAAAGTATAAAAAATAGGGCTGGGGGTGTAGCTTGGAGGTAAAACACCCCCTGGGTTCAATCCCCGGTACTGCAAAAAAATAAATAAATTTAAAAAAATAAAATAAAATCAGGCACTGGGGATATAGCTCAAAGGTAGAATGTCCCTGGGTTCAATCCCTACTACCACAAAAAAAAAGAAGGAAGTTGATAAAGGAGTGGGGAAAAAAAGAAATCTAACAGCCAGGTGTGGTAGTGCACACCTGGAATCCCAGTACTTGGGAGGCTGAGACAGGAGGATTGCAAGTTCGAGGCCAGCCTCAGCAACTTATTGAGGCCCTTGGCAACTTAGTGAGACCGTATTTCAAAATAAAAAGGGCTGGGAGTGTAGCTCAGAGGTAGAAAGCCCCTGGGCTCAATCCCCAGTACCACAAAAAATAAAATATAAGTAAATAAAGTGAAGCTAAGCATTGCGCTCAGTCACACCAATGGCAGTGCTGACAGGTCCTGTGGCTGATGAGCTATGACGTCCTGCTATAGTGGAAACATTTTGCAATGTGACTTACAGACGATCTTTTGGGGTACCAATCCATTATCCATCTGCAGCCTGTCTTCCATGAACGCCACTCCCAGCTCGCTGAAGTCGTCCACACTTGCTTCCGCAATTAACCGGTAGGGATCGCCAGGCCGGCAAGCTAATGGCAGACAACAGTCGGACCACTTGACAACCTGAGAAAAAGCGTCGAGGGAGGAGGGAAGAGAGAAGTTGAGACCTTTCATCTCTAAACCACCAGATGCTGTATCTCTCCCTTCAGCTCCTCGCCACCAAATGCCACTCAGGTGTAACAAGTTACTGGATACTGCAATCTATTCATATCGAAGTTGTTCTGGCACAAACATCCTCATGTCTACCTGACAACAGTGCGTACGGAGCGTAGAATATAATGCTCTCCTTTAAAAGTCACTGAAGAGCCAGGTGTGGTGGTGCACACTTGTAATCCCAGTACTTGGGAGGCTGAGACAAGAGGATCGCAGGTTCGAAGCCAGCCTCCATAACTTAGTGAGGCCCTCAGCAACCTAGTGAGACCTTGTTTCCAAATAAGAACTAAAATTGGGCTGGTGGTGTAGCTTGGAGGTAGAATGCCTCTGGGTTCAATCCCCAGTGCCACACACACAAAAAAAAGTCACTGAAGTCCCCATGCTTTAAGAGCTACGGGGGAAAGGCCATTCCCCTGATGCTGTCCTTTAGTAACAAGGCATCACAGATGACGAGTCCACAGTGCCCAGTGGTTTAAAACAGAACCTGTGGATCAGCTTGCATCAAGGAGCAATCCAGGACCAGCTGCAACAGATGTGCCTGGGAGCACTGCAGAGCTTCGGATTCCTGCTGCGGTAGACTCTAGCGCACTCGGAATCGGAACTGTCACACCTGCTGCCCCCAAGATTCCCACAGCAGCAAATGTGAGAATGACGGTCAGGGACTGTGAGCAGGACAGTCACCTTCCCACCACGAGGGGCTCGGGCTCAGGGAAGAGCAGACAATGCTGCCCTCGGCCTTCAGCTTTTACAAAAGAATCTGACACTGGAGGATTCCCAGTGGAAGGGGTCTGGAGTCAGGGGGCCTGAGCCTGGGCCAAACTCAGCTACTCCCTGCTGCCTGTCCCTGGGCAAGTCTCAGCACTGCCCAGCCTCCTCTTTTGTAAAACAAGAATAATGACCATATAAATACCCATCAGGTGTAGATTTGTTGTGCTAATTAGATTAAAGAGTATATGTTGGTGCATGCCTAAAATCCCAGGACTTGGGAGGCTGAGACAGGAGGATTGCAGGTTGGAGGCCAGCATGCAGGAACTTAGTGAGATCCTGTTTCAAAAAAATAAAATAGGGTTGGGGGTATAACTCAGTGGTAGAACACCAACTCAGTGGTAGAATGCCTCTGGGTTCATTCCCCAGTGAAGAAAGAAAGAAAGAAAGAAAGAAAGAAAGAAAGAAAGAAAGAAAGAAAGAAGGAAGGAAGGAAGGAAGGAAGGAAGGAAGGAAGGAAGGAAGGAAGGAAGGAAGGGAGGGAGGGAGGGAGGGAGGGGAGAGAGAGAGACAGAGAAAGAGAGTAAGAGAGAGAGAGAGGAAGGAAGGAAGGAAGGAAGGAAGGAAGGAAGGAAGGAAGGAAGGAAAAATCGTAACACCTCCAGTAGAAAGGTTGGGACACAGTAAAGTGCTCAATTAATGAAAGCTGCTCTGATTAGCAATTACCCACCCGGCTTTAAAGGCACAGAGGGCATCACAGTTTCTTTCTAAGACGCCATGAATGAGTGCCCCAGTCTCCAAAAGTGTCTTCACAGAGACACACTGCCCTGAACTTCATAAGCAAAGATACATCATTTTGGAAGGCAGTTAAGTGTGGTGGGGCACGCCTGCAATCCCAGTACTTGGGAGGCTGAAACTGGAGGATCCCAGGTTAGAGGCCAGCCTCAGCAATTTAATGAGGGCCTCAGCAACTTAGTGAGAAGCTGTTTCAAAATTAAAAATAGGGCTGGAGGTGTGGCTCAGAGGTAGAATGCCACTGGGCTCAATCCCCAAGCTCCACAAAATAATAATAATGATTATTAAATAATAATTATTATTTTGGAAGGCAGCTAGGTTCACCACTATACCACCAACAGCAGAAACAGATAATTTTGAATTACTTTTTTTTTTTTTGCGGTACTAGGGATTGAACCCAGGGGCATTATACTTCCGAGCTATACCCCCAGCCCTGTTTTTTATTCTTTTTTTTTTTTCAGTACTGGGGATTGAACCCAGGGGCATTCTACCTCCGAGCTATACCACCAGCCCTATTTTTTATTCTTTAATTTGAAACAGGGTTTCACTAAGTAGCTGAGGCTGGCCGTGAACCTGTGATCCTCTTGTCTCAGTCTCCCAAGTACTGGGATTACAAGTGTGCACCACCACGCCCGGCCTTGAATTACTTTACGGTTGGTAAGCTAGGATTTTAGAATTAACTCTTGATGAAAACTATGAAAAAATGCTGGATGTGATAGATAAATGAAATATCACCTTAAAAGCACCAAGAACTGTTTAAATAATGAAGATCTAAGTCAGGCGTTGTGGCACACATCTATAATCCCAGTATTTGGGAGGCTGAGACAGGAGCCTAGGTTTGGGGACAGCCTCAGCAATTTAGCAAGACCCTCAGCAATTTAGTGAGACCCTGTTTCAAAGTAAAAACTACAACAGAGCTGAGAGTGAAGCTCAGAGGTCGAATACCTCTGGATTCAATGCCCAGTACCACAAAATAAAACAAATGAAGATCTGCCAGGCCAACTGGTGGGATAAATTCTGAGCCTCCAAAAGTGAGGAGGATTCCCACAAGCCAAGCCCCATCTACCCTGAGAGTATCTGTTACCCAGGAAACTTGGGCTTCAAAAGTCAAGGTTCTCCGGGCGTGGTGGCGCACGCCTGTAATCCCAATACTTGGGAGGCTGAGACCGGAGGATCCGGGTTTGCAGCCAGCCTCAGCTACTTAGTGAGACCCTCCACAACTTAGTGAGACCCTGTTTCAAAATAAAACATAAAATAGGGCTGGGGGTGGAGCTTGGAGGTAGAACGCCCCTGGGTTCCACCCCCAGTACCACACACACACACACACACACACACACACACACACACGAAACAAAGTCAAGGGCCAGTTGGCATAGGAAAGACATATAGGTCAATGGAACAGAACTGAGAGTATAGAAATAGAATCACACATTGATGGGCAATTAATGTTAGACAAGGGTACCCAGACAACTCAATAGGGAAAGAAGCCTGTTCAACAACAGCGCTGGCACAGCTGAATACCCTCATGGGAAAATGGAGACTCACCCCTCTTTCACAGCGTGCACAAAAATAGCTGAAACTGGATCGGAGACCACAAGTGAAGAGCTATAACTACAGAAGTCTCAGAAGAAATCCGAGGTAAATTGTCAGAATCTTGGATCAGACAATGGTTTCTTAGCTATGACACCAAAAGTATAAGTAACAAAAGAAAAAAAAGATAAATTGAACTTTAATCGAAATTGCTTTGTACTTCAAAGGACATTACCAAGAAAGTAAAAAAGACAACACACAAAAATAGGAGGAAATATTTGTGAATCATATAAGAACTTCCACAACACAACAAGAAAAAGACAAATAACACAATTTATAAAACGGCAAAGGGCTTGAACACATTTCTCTTAAGAAAATATACGAATGGCCAATAAACACATGAAAAGATGCTCAACATCATTAGCCATGACGGAAATGCAAATTAAAACTACTCGATACCACTAGGATGACTATATATAAGATATATATATGGCTGGGCGTGGTGGCATACACTTGTAATCCCAGTACTTGGGAGGCTGAGACAGGAGGATCACAGGTTCAAGGACAACCTCAGCAAGTATCGTGAGACCCTCATCAACCTAGCGAGACCCTGTTTCAAAATAAAAATAAAATAGGGCTGGGGATATAGCTCGGAGGTAGGATGTCCCTGGGTTCAATCCCCAGTACCACAAAAAATAAAAAGATAAAGAATAAAAATAGGGCTGGAGGTGTAGCTCGGAGGTAGAATGCCCCTGGGTTCAGTCCCCAGTACCGCCAAAAAAAAAGATATATATATATGGACCATAACAAGGGTTAAAGATGAGGAGAAACTGGAACTCGAATGTGTTGCTAGTAGAAATGTAAAGCAGTGCGGGCACTTGGGAAATATTTGAGAGTACCTCGAAAAGTTAAACATAGAGTTATGATAAGACCTAGCAGTTCCACTCCCAAATATACACCTAAGAAAATTAAAAACATGCCCACACACACAAAAAAAAAAAACTTGCACACATTCACAACTGCATTATTCCTAATAGCCAAAGAGCAGAAACAATCCAACGTCCTTACACAGATGAATGAATAAATAAAATGTGCATATTCATACAATGGACTATTAAGCAGCCATTAAAAAGGAAAGAAGCACTGATACATGTTTCAACATGAATCTTGAATCTATTATGCTAAGTGATAGAAGCCAATAATGAAAGGTCACATATTATATGAGTCTCTTTATATGCAGTATTTGTGTGTATGTGAGTGGTACTAGAGATTGAACCCAGGGGCATTCTAACTCTAAGCTATACCTTCAACCCTATTTTATTTTTTATTTTTAGACAGGGTCTCACTAAATTGCTGAGGGCCTCACTGAGTAGCTGAGGCTGGCCTTTTTTTTTTTTTTTCGGTACCGGGGATTGAACGCAGGGGCGTTCTACCTCCGCGCTACGCCCCCGGCCCTATTTTTTATGCTTTATTTTGAAACCGGGTCTCACGAAGTTGCGGAGGGCCTCACTAAGGAGAGAGAGAGAGAGAGAGAGAGAGACAGGGAAAGAGAGAGAGAGAGACAGGGAAAGAGAGAGAGAGAGACAGGGAAAGAGAGAGAGAGAGAGAGAGAGAGAGCGAGCGAGAGCTGAGGCTGGCCGCAAACCCGGATCCTCCGGTCTCCGTCTCCCAAAGTACTGGGATTACAAGCGTGCGCCACCACGCCCGGCCTTGAGGCTGGCCTTGAACCTACAATCCTCCTGTTTCAGCCTCCCAAGTACTGGGATTACAGACTTGAACTTCAATCGAAATTGCTTTGTGCTTCAAAGAACATTACTAAGAAAGTAAAAAGACAACACACAAAAACAGGAGAAAATACTTGTGAATCACATAAGAACGCCAACAACTCAACAAGAAAAAGACAAATAACACAATTTGTACCACCATGCCTGGCTCAATAATTTTTAAAAAGTTGAGAAAGACGGACTTAGAAGGAAAAATAATAAACATAGGACTTGGCGGTCAACTGGCTAAATGGTCTAGAACATTGGGAGAAAGAGAAACGTCAGAATCTCTCTTAGCTCTGAGCCCAGCCTCCCTCCACTTTATCACCTCCTTCTCCCACCTCCTGACACAAAACCCACAAGGCAGTGCGGCACAAAACCCACAAGGCGGCCAGGCGTGGTGGCGCAGGCTTGTAATCCCAGTACCTGGGAGGCTGAGACCAGAGGATAGCAGGTTCATGGCCAGCCTCAGTTACTTAATGAGGCCCTCTGCAACTTAGTGAGACCCTGTTTCAAAATAAAGAATAAAAAATAGGGCTGGGGGTGTAGCTCAGAGGTAGAATGCCCCTGGGTTCAATCCCCAGTACTGCAAAAAAAAAAAAAAAAACACAAAAACACGAGGCCCCCTTGGAGGGGCCAGCCTGGCCAGTGCTCCACGCATAACTCCACGTTTCAAAGTATGATCTCAGATGCAGGATAAGAGTTGAGGCCTGCAGCTGGGACAGATGTTGCGTTGATTTCCAGCTCGGGGAATGGAGGAAAGGGCCCGGCCAGATTCTGATTGCTCCAACACAGAGGCAGCACCCTGCCGGGGCAGGCGCTGACTTCATGTAAAAGGAACCAACAATTAAAATTCTCCCACACCTCGGAAGGAGGCAAGACCCAGGAGATAAACAAAGGAAGAGGAAGGACAGGAAGAGGCCGGAGAAGGATACACACACACAGCCCTGCTCAAGTTTCCGCACTCTGCCAACTGCTCGAACCACAGACCATGCAAACCCCTCCAGGAGCGCTGGGCGCTCCGGATCAAAGCACAGCCACCCTGTCACTGATCCTTCAGCCCTGGGCTTTGCCTGCCAGGGGATAGATAAAAGCAAACAGGACACTTCAAATGTGCACTCTGAGATAGAGACAAAGGGGAGAGAAAGAAAGGAGCAGTCAAGCAGGAGGCTTGCTCCCCAAGATCAAAGCTGAGGAAGGCCTGTTTGGCCCTAAACAAAGGGATTTCCTCTCACAAGCAGCGTGCAGAAATCCGTTCAATAACCAAAGCTCTGGACTTGACGTTAGGACTTATCACAGCACGCAATGAGTATCTGCTCCACTCAATTTAAACTCATGTCCAAGAGGAGTGAAAGACGCCAGGTTAAACTGGCACGTGTAGCCCTTCCAAACAGCAGGTGGGAAGTTGAAGTCCTATGAATGCGGGGAACAGAAAACTCAACCACCCTATAGGATCTCAGAGTCAGATAACTGGCGTTGCTACTTTCTCTAACTGCTGTTTCTTCTTTTCCTTTTTTTTTTTCGGTACCAGGAATTGAATCCAGGGGCATTCTACCTCCGAGCTACACCCTCAGCCCTATTTTTTATTCTTTATTTTGAAACAGGGTCTCACTAAGTTGCGGAGAGCCTCACTAAGTAGCTGAGGCTGGCCACGAACCTGCAGTCCTCCTGTCTCAGGCTCCCAAGTACTGGGATGATACGCATGAGCCTCCACACCGGGCTTTTTTTTTTAACTGGGGATTGAACCCAGGGGCATTCTACCTCTGAGCTATATCCCCAGTTCTTTTTATTTTTTGATTTGGAAACAGGGTCTCACTAGGTTTTTAAGAGTCTTGCTCTGTTGCTAAGGCTGTCCTCAAACCTGCGATCTTCCTGTCTCAGCCGCTCAAGTACTAGAATTACAGGTGTGCACCACTACACCTGGTTCTTCCAAATCATTTTAAACGCATCTTAGGTTGCTAAGGAGTCTAGTAACACATTGGATGGAGAAGGGCAGGACATAGAGAGAGGTAAAGAATTTGAAACTAGCCGGGCGTGGTGGCGCATGCTTGTAATCCCAGTACTTGGGAGGCTGAGCCAGGAGGATCGCAGGTTTGCAGCCAGCCTCAGCTACTTAGTGAGCCCCTCCACAACTTAGTGAGACCCTATTTCAAAATAAACAAAAACAAAATAGGGCTGGGGGTGTAGCTCAGAGGTAGAATGCCCCTGGGTTCAATCCCCAGTACCACCAAAAAAAAAAAAAAAGAATTTGAAACTGATGGGGATTGGGCTCGCATTGATTGCTAATAGGTATCAATTGCTAATAGTGAGAACAAGCTCTCATACTCAGGCAGAACAATAAAATCCTTTTCTCTGTCTCTTAAGTTGTCAGCCGAGAGCTATAGCCAAGGTTGACCTTGGTCAGCTAAAAGTTAGCTGTTAGCCCAGCTAAACACTGAATGACACATGCAATTAAAAAGAATTATAGACTTTCACAACAG
>PVJS01024448.1:0-28682 GCA_004027185.1 Glis glis
GGAGGCTGAGACAGGAGGATCATAGGTTTGAAGCCAGCCTCAGCAACTTAGTGAGGCCCTCAGCAACTTAGACTCTGTTTCAAAATAAAAAATGTAGCTCAGAGGTAGATCTGTTTCAAAATAAAAAATGTAGCTCAGAGGTAGAATGCCCCTGGGTTCAATCCCCAGTACCTGTCCCCCCCAAAAAAAAACAGCAACAGGAACAAGGGGGACCCACAGTGGGCCTCAGTACAGAGGAGGCAGATCCAGGTTCAGCTCCTAAAGGACCCTGTTCTAGCCCATGTGGGAAGAGAGGCTCCTGTGGCCAGAGGTGACAGTCCCAGGCCTTGGGGCTCAGGATGGGGAAGGGGTTGCCTGCTGGGTGGGAACTGGACAGCACATTCCCTCTGCCCTTGATTCTTGGGTCCTCCAGCATAGGAACTTAGTAACAATCCAACCATTGTGGCTCTTCTTTTGTGTGTGTGTGTAGGGGGTACTAGGAATTGAACCCAGGGGTGTTCTACCTCTGAGCTCCACCCCCAGCCCTATTTTTTATTCTTTATTTTGAAACAGGGTCTCACTAAGTTGTGGAGGGCCTCACTAAATAGCTGAAGCTAGCCACGAACCCGGATCCTCCAGTCTCAGCCTCCCAAGTACTGGGATTACAAGCGTGTGCCACCACACCCGGCTATATTTTTTTATTTTGAAACAGGGTCTTGCTAGGTTGATTGAAGTCTCACTACTTGCTGAGGCTGTCCTCGAACCTGCGATCCTCCTGTCTCAGCCTCCCAAGTACAGGGATTACAGGCGTGCACTACCATCTACCATGCCAGGCTTGTGGCTCTTTTTTTTTCCCCCCTTTGGGGGGACCAAGTCTCCCTGTGTTGCCCAGGCTGGTCTCCAACTCTTGTGCTCAAATGAGCCTGTCTCAGCCTCGGGAGCAGCTGGGACTACATTTATTTATTTTTGTGCTGGGGACAGAACCCAGGGCCCGTGTGCCAGGCAGGAGCTCTATCACTGAGCTATATCCCCAGCTCCTGGCATTTTTCTACTGGAGAGATGAAGGTGGAGAGATGCCCCCACCCTGGGAATCAGTGCTGAAGAGACAACAGATAGGACTCTTGGTCCCACTTCCAGCCATCTCCCAGCCTGGGTCTCCTCCCTTTCCTGGCAACACCCATTGGACACCTATTGTGTGCAGACCAAGCTACCAAGCCGACCCGTGCACCCCTCCATCCTCCCACGCCGCTGGTGGTTGAGGAACTTAACCCCCATCACAGTGCGGGGTCGTGATTCCAGGCTGTGAGGGCAGAGGCAGAAGCGACCTGAAGGTCAGCGCTGGCCCTTGGAAGGCCACCGGAGAGTGAGGTCACTTCTCTGTCCAACTCTGTCCATCTGCTTCCTGCGTCGCCTCCAGTCTCTGGGTCTCTTTCTCACCCCGGATGTCAGGCCGTGTTTCTGTGTGTCCCCCGCGCCCGGGGCCGGCAGGGGGCGCAGCGGGGCGGCCTCGGCGGCCCGGGAGGCGGGGCGGGCGGCGGCCGCGTCGGGACCGGCCGCGATGGGACCGGAGGCGGCGCGGGCGGCGGCGGAGGCGCAGACAAAGGCGCGGGCGGCGCGGAGGGCGCGGGCCCGGGAGCCAAGAGCAAGCGGGGCGCCGGGCTGCGCTGACTCGGCGCCGCGGGGGCCGCACCCGACTCGCGCCCCGACATTCGTGGGGCGCCGACCCGGCAGGGTGAGCCTGGCTGCCGAGCCTGCGCCGGGAGCGCGGGGGTGGCCACGTCCCGGGCGTGGGGGAGGGTGCGGAGACCCCCAAGTTCCGCACTTGGGGCCTGGGGCAGCGCGAGGGGCTCCTAGAATCCACGGCTGGGGGGCCGCGAGGGGCTCGGAGTTGCGGAGTCGGGGTCGCGGAGGGGACCGCGCGCGAGGTTCCCAAAGTTCCGTACCCGGCACTCGAGGAAGCTGCAGAGGGGTCCTCGAAGTGCCAGACCTGGAGTGGGAGTGGTGCGGAGTCCCCGAAGTTCCAGACCTGGATGGGGGCGGAGCAGAGGGGGGTCCTCGAAGTTCCGGACCTGGGACCGGAGGGATGGCGGGGGGGGGGGTCCCGGAAGTTCTGAAGTCGGATCAGTGCGTGGTCTCCAAAGTTCCGGACCTGGAGAGGGGGATGGCACAGAGGGGGTCCCCGAAGTTCCGGACCAGGGACTGGACGGATGACAAGGGGGGTCCCTGAAGTTCTGAATCGGATCAGTGCGAGGTCTCCAAAGTTCCGGACCTGGGGTTACTGGAGGTGGAACGAGACCAGGGAGGGGGTCCCCGGAGTTCCGGACCGGGGTTTGGAGGAGGCAGAGGAGATGTCCCTGAAGTTCTGGACCCGGACTTGGGGAATGTCCCTTGGTTCTGGGAAGTTCCAGGGTCTGGTCGGCGCGTTCCGAAGTTGGGGCGGCACGGGGTGCCCTCCTCACGCGGGTGGGGGCCCGATCCTGAATGGGTATCAGTCCCGGGACTCGGGCGCAGGGAATAGGCCTCGCCCCGGCTGGATTGGGAATCCCGGACCCCGGGAGGTGTCCGACCCGCCTCCGGGAGCCCCGCGGCCCGCGGCGTCCGGGGCGCATGACTAGTCGGTGAGTAACTTTCCCCCAGCGCTGCGAGTCCCAGCCGAGGCGAGTCCCGGCCGAAGCCGCTGGGCAGGAAGGGAGCCCTGCATCCCTCAACTCCTGTGTGGCCCGGGACCTTCCCCGACCCAGTCGGAGCCGCCGCCCCTCCCCCACCCGGGGCTCGGGTTTCAGACCCTGTGACCCGGCCGCTGCTGCCCTGGACGGCGGGGGCGGGGCGACCCCTACCTCGGAGACGCCCCTCCCCCGCCAGCAGTCCCTCTCCTGAGTCCCCGCAGAGCCCCGGGATGCAGGTTTGGGACTCGGGGAGGATCAGGGCTGCGCTGCTGGTTTCCTGGGTGGTGGCAAATGGAACCAACCTGGAGGCTGAGGAATCTCTTTCTCCCAGTCTGGATCCTGCCCTGCCCCCCTTGGTGGGCTCCGGGGATTGCCAGTTTAGCTATGTCTCCTCTTTTTTCCTTTAGAGACAGGGGTCTCAGTATACTGCCCAGGCTGGTGGTGGACTCTTGGCCTCACCCATCCTCCTTTGTCCCGGGGTCTACATCTTGCCTTTTTGTTTGTTTTGGGGATGGAACCCAGGGGCTTTCTACCTCCGAGTTATGCCCCACCCCTATTTTATTTTTTATTTGGAAACAGGGTCTCCCTAAGTTGATGTGAGCCTCACTGAGTTGCTGAGGCTGGTTTCAAACCTGCGATCCTCTTGTCTCAGCCTTCCAAGTACTGGGATTACAGGCGTGTACCACCATGTCCACTCCAGCAGATGTTTTGATGGTGAATGTGCTGAGACTGAGCCAAGTTGGACAGACCCAGTGACCAGGAGGAGGGGTTTGCACTACCACCCTCTGAGCCCTCTCCTGCCCAGGGTTCCTCCCATGTGGAGAAAGTTGGGGTCCACCTGTGAAATCCATACAGACTATCTTGACTTTTGGATTGAAGTGGTGGACGGCACATCTGGCAGTGGGTCCTGAGATTGGACCTGTTTGACCTCAGCTTGGCCAAGGGACACTCATAAGTCCCCTCTCTCCCCAGGGGCCACACCAGCTACTCTCACCACCCTCTGGCTGCCCCTTAGAGCCTGCCCAGCCCAGCTGACCAATGTCCACAGCCAGGTAAACTCCCACCCACCCTGCCTGGCCCCAGCCGCTAGGTGTGTGACCTCCCATTAAGTGTCCTGCACCCCTGCAGGGAGCAACCAATCTTCAGCACCCGGGCACACGTGTTCCAGATAGATCCGGCCACCAAGAGGAACTGGATCCCTGCAGGCAAACATGCGCTCACTGTCTCCTATTTCTACGATGCCACACGCAATGTCTACCGCATCATCAGTATTGGGGGTGCCAAGGTCTGGCATGGTCTGAGGGGTCGGAAATGCTAGGGTCCTGGCTAGGGCTCTACCCTGTGGGGTGCCCTGGGCTCAGAACAGGGAACCCTGGGCCCTTCTGGGTTCCAGTTTCTTCCTCCTAAAGTGGCTCAGACAAGGTGGGAGTCATTCCTCCAGGGATTAATGGTCACATTCAGTCCTTCAACCTTGACCTTTGACCCCCAGGCCATCATCAACAGTACTGTCACTCCCAACATGACCTTTACCAAAACATCCCAGAAGTTTGGGCAGTGGGCGGACAGTCGCGCCAACACCGTCTACGGCCTTGGATTTGCCTCTGAACAGCATCTGACCCAGGTGGGCTGGACAGGGGAGGAGGGCAGGGCTGACCCTGGGTCTTTACCCCTGTTCCCTGGGGACCTTGCAAAGGACCTGAGCCTCTAACCAGGCAGTTGAGAGTGGGCACATGGAATTAGATGAGCAGGGCAAGGCACCAAGACCATTTCAAAATAAAATAAAATAGGGCTGAGGGTGTAGCTCAGTGGTAGGATGCCTCTGGGTTCAATCCCCAGTACTGTACACATACACAAAGAATTAGATGAGCCGGAAGCCCCTTGCAGTTCTCTGGTTTAAGTCTGGTTCTGCTGGTCACCTGCTCTAATTTGGGGTATATCCTGTTGCTCTTTGGGCATCACATGGGGCCCGGGCTGGCATTGCCCCCTCTCCCTCCACCCTTCACTGTTTCTCTGCTTCAGCATTGTCTGCATCCGTTGTGGGTTTTTTTTTTTTTTTTTGATTAGTGTGTTTTGTGCCCTGAAGATTTTCTTCTCTGTTTTATTCTAGAAGCTTTATAATTTTCCTTTCAAAGTTAGGTCTCCAATTAATTTCTGTTGATGGTGGTTTGACATTCGTTTTTTCCCCACATGAATATTAAGTTGCTCTTGGGCTGTTTTTTGTTTTGTTTTTGTGGTGCTGGGGATTAAATCCAGGAGGCTGTTTTTGAGAAGCTCACCCCCCCCCCATGGATTATACTGGTATCTGCACAAATCCAGTGGTGTAGATGACTGTAATTTTTTTTTTTTTTTTTTTTTGCGGTACTGGGAATTGAACCCAGGGGCATTCTAGCTCCAAGCTACACCCCCAACCATATTTTTTTTATTCTTTATTTTGAAACAGGGTCTCACTAAGTTGCCAAGGCTGGCTTTGAACCAGTGATCCTCCTGTCTCATCCTCCCAAGTACTGGGACTACAAGCATGTGCCACCACTCCCGGCTAAAAACTTTCTTTTAAATGAAGGAAATTTATTTTAAAAGGAAAAAAGAAACAAAACGAAACTGTGTTCTGTCTTAACTGGAGAACCTATATTACTTGCCAAAGATAGATGGCAAATGGAAACAGTGCACTGAAAACAGGGTTGAGGTAATTACTCTCTGACTATTGATGCTTCTCTGGGGCTCCCAGACCCTGCTCTCTGTTATAAAGGGACATCGACAGGTGTTAAAGACAGATGAGCACCAGGCTGAGGCTCTTGTTGAAATAAGCCTGACAGAGAGGAGAGGGGAATCCCTTCCTCAGTGCTGCTGGAGGTGTTCACTTCCACCTCTGTGAGCATCCTGCTGGCCCATCCACCATTATCCTGGCGGATGTCATCTGCTCTTGATGACATCATTTTCTGAGCCTCCCTCTTTTGGCTTGTGAGATGAGGGGGCATGCAAAATTCCCAAGGTCCCTTCCAAGGTGACAGGGATGGCAGTGGGTGGGGGTGACCTAGTAGGAGCCTGGAGAGGGGGCTGGAGGATTTGTTGACTGTCTGTTCTCCCCACCCCACCTCCAGTTTGCTGAAAAGTTCCAGGAAGTGAAGGAAGCAGCCAGGTTGGCCCGGGAGAAATCTCAGGATGGAGGAGAGCTTACCAGCCCAGCTCTAGGGCTGGCCTCACACCAGGTCAGCATTCCCAGCCCGCCATGCCCGCCAGGGCATGGCCCTGAACCAGCCAGGCACTTGCCTGATCTTTGGGTTCCAGGCACTGTGGTGGTGCCTAGAACTAATGACCTAAAATCACAGATGACCATGGAGCATGCCTTGGGGGCCTGGCCTGGCTTGGGGTCAGGTGCTGGGCAGAATGAAGACTGGGAGGTGGAATGGCCATGTGGGGGGCACAGTAGTGGATCATTCCTGGGTGGTTCCCCCTCTCATTTCAGCATCATTTATTGGGTACCTGCTGTGTGCCAGGTCAAGAGATTACAGGGAAGAGAAAGCACGTGGCCTCTGCCCTCAGGGCTGGTCATCCAGGGCTCACACCACGGGGGGGGGGGGGGCTTCCTGCCCCAATCTCAATAGGATGTAGAAATTTGGCCCCAGGGAACCAGCTCTCCTGACTCTGGCAGGGTTTAGCTTTGCAAACAGCGCATCAAACTTGCCCTTGAGGGGGCAGTGAAGCTGGGGTCTCAGAATTCCAGTCTAGGGGCCATGGGGAGCCATGGAGGGTGAATGAGGAGAGGAGGGGGAGGGAAGACGCACTTGGGAAGGGCCTGCTGGGGTCCACAGGTCAATTCAGGCCCTTTGACCTCTGTCGTGACCCCAGTGACATCAACCCTGACTTCAACCGTGCCTTTTGAACCCGTCCTTGACGGAAGCCATAGCAAACCGTGACTTGCCCCCACCCGCAGGTGCCCCCGAGCCCCCTCGTCAGCGCCAACGGCCCGGGAGAAGAGAAGCTATTCCGCAGCCAGAGCGCGGATGCCCCCGGACCCACGGAGCGCGAGCGCTTGAAGAAGATGCTGTCGGAGGGGTGAGGGCGGGGCTTACGGGAAGGTGTGGGGGTGAGTTTGGGAGCTAGGCGTGGTTCAGTGGGCGGGGCATAAGGGGTGTTTCGTGTAGGGCAGGATTTGAAAGCGCAGGGGTGGGGCCGGGCTCAGTTGGGCGTGGCAGCAGGAGTGGGGAGAGGTTTACAATGTGACAGAATGGGGTGAGGCCTACTTGCAGGCGTGGCAACAATAGTGGGGCGGGGCTTAAAGAGTGGCAGGGATGGGGCGGGGATCAGGGGCATTGTGGGGGGCGGGGCTTAAGGGCATAACCGAAT
Organism: Glis glis; assembly: GCA_004027185.1. Lineage (NCBI taxonomy): Eukaryota > Metazoa > Chordata > Mammalia > Rodentia > Gliridae > Glis > Glis glis. The sequence continues at coordinate 6,990 of PVJS01024448.1, forward strand.
AGGGGGTTGCCGCAAGAACACGGAAGGGGGTATGGGGGGCTGGAGGGTGGCGCTTGGTGGGGCGTGGCATGGAGGACAGGGCGTGGCAGGGAAGGCGTGAGGCTGAAGTTCTCAGAAGCCAAGCGGGTGGAACCTGAGGCGGAATCTGTGGACCTAGACCTGAGGCAGGGGAGGAGACTGACCCGATCCTGCCTCATTTGGAACCCAACCTGCTCCTGTCTTGACCTTGCCTTCCCAGGGCTAGCTCCGCCCGTTTTATGCACTCCTCCATGCCCCCACCCTTTGCCCCATCCTGACCACCCCCCTCGGGCTGTCCCTTAGGCCTGATGCCACGTGCCTAAGTAGTCTGAGTCCCAGACCAGACCACGCCCACTTCCTAGCTCAGTGCCACTTTGGCCCCGCCCCCAGCCCCTTGTTGCCCGCCGACCCCAGTGTCTCTGCAGCTCAGTGGGCGAGGTGCAGTGGGAGGCCGAATTCTTCGCACTGCAGGACAGCAACAATAAGCTGGCAGGCGCCCTTCGAGAAGCCAATGCCGCCGCTGCCCAGTGGAGGCAGCAGCTAGAGGCCCAGCGTGCGGAGGCCGAGCGGCTACGGCAGCGGGTGAGGGCCCCCTCCCTCGCGGAGACCCCACCTGACCCTTCTCCGCCCATACCCTCTGCCCTGAGCTCCCTCAGCAGGTCACTTCCCAGAGCTGTTTCTTGCTGTGTAAAGTGGGTCTGAGACAAGGAAAGTCCCAGAGAGTCCACATCATGCTCTAAAAGTTCAAGCAGCCCAGAGGCGGGTGGTGGGTATGGATGACTAGGACTGCCCAGTGGGGTGGTGCACGCCTGTGATCCCAGCAACTCAGGATGCTGAGGCAGGAGAATCACAAGTCTGAAGCCAACCTGGGCAACTTAGGGAAGACCCTATCTCAAAATAAAAAATAAAAGGGCTGGGGTTGGCCGGGTGTGGTGGCGCACACTTGTAATCCCAGTATTTGGGAGGCTGAGACAGGAGGATCACAGGTTCGCGGCCAGCCTCAGCTACTTAGTGAGGCCCTCAGGACTTAGACCCTGTTCAAAATAAAGAATATAAAATAGGGCTGGGGGTGTAGCTCGGAGATAGAATGCTCCTGGGTTCAATCCCCAGTACTGCAAAAAAAAGGTGGGGGCTGGGGTTGCAGCTAGGTAGTAAAATGCTTGCCTAGCATGCATGAAGCCCATGCTGAGCAGGAGGCAGATTCTCCGGGCCTGAGGAGCAGTGGGGCAGGCTGGGTGTCAAGTTGAGCCTTCTGTGGGTGTAGGTGGCTGAGCTGGAGGCCCAGGCTGCTGCAGAGCCACCCCCTGTGGTGGAGAAGGAGACGCCTTCCCAGTCACTGGAGCAGCTGGAGGCGCTGGTGCAAACCAAAGACCAGGTGAGCAGTGAGAGTGGTCTATGAGCCTCACTCTTCCTTCTCCTGGGAGTCAGGAACCCCAGAATAGACCCCCGGAACCCTTCTCTCCTAGGAGATCCAGACGCTGAAGAATCAGACTGGGGGGGCCCGAGAGACTCCAGACATCACTGAGCGAGAAGAGACCCAGCTAAAGGTCCAGGTGTGTGGGGCCACCAAGTATGGGCAGCCAGCCCCATGGCAGGAGGGACCTGGGGTCTGTCTCCCTGATCCGGCTTCCTCATCTGCAAGAAGGATCAGGACAGTAGCTCCCAAGGTTGTGGGGAATGGGGAAGAAAGACCCACACAAGTCCAGGCTTGCACTCTGTAAATGATGGTTATTGCCAGTTTCACATCCATCCATCCATCTGTTCAACAAGCAGTTTTCAAGTCCCTGCTGATTTCCAGTGCTGGACCCATCAAGTCTTCCCACAGCCCCTCTGATGTGACAGAGCTGGCATCTGGGCTGACTTGGCTTTTGCCAGAGCCTTTGAGAAATGTTTACGGGGTCTGTGTGCCCAGTATATAGAGATGTTAAAGGAGCTGGTGCCCCCCCGAGGTTCCTGAGGAAACAAGTTGGAGGAATGTCTCCCAGGCAGTAGGCACAGCATGTGCCAAGGGCCCTGGGGTGGAAGGGGCCTAGTGTGTTTATTGAACACGAAGCCAGGAGACTGAGTGGAAAGGAAAAAGAGCCTGAGGGGTGTTCATTTTATTCTGTGTGAGGGAGCCACAGTGGGGATTTAAGCAGAGGGACATGATTGGTCCTGTGAAGTTCAAATTGGCGGGGGTGGGGGGGGGGGGCGGAGGCAAAGAGAGGTAGCCTGGAGAAAGATGGGGCTCAGTCCGGAGTGTGAACTGTGGAATGGCACTTGGAAGCTGGATGCCCAGGTAGGGCTGGCCACCCTTGAGCTCTGCTGGGGTCCCTGACCCAGCCCATCCTTTTCCTGCAGGATCTGGAGACACGTAACGCGGAGCTGGAGCTCCAGCTGCGGGCAACGGAGCGCAGCCTAGAGGAGGCCCGGGCAGAGCGGGAGCGGGCGCGGGCTGAGGTTGGCCGGGCTGCACAGCTGCTGGATGTCCGGCTGTTTGAGCTCAGTGAGCTTCGAGAAGGCCTGGCCCGCCTAGCTGAGGCTGCGCCCTGAGCAGAGCCAGGGCCTCAGGAGCTGGTTCCACAGGAGAGACCCTACCTGGGGTACGGGCTGGCCATGGGTGGCATGGTCGGGCCTGCTCACTCTGGCAGGGCCAGGGGGGCCTGGCCACAGCTCCCCAGCCAGCCATGGCCTCAGCTTGGGGGTGGTTTTGAGCTTCTCATTGTGTAGAATTTCTAGAATTCCCAGGCACATGCTTGTGCCCAGATTACATTTCTAAGTCTGGCTGTGCGTGTGTGTGTGTGGTGTGTGGGCACCTGCTTCTTCTCAACAAGACTGAGCTGTCCTGCACCCATAGCAACTGAGCCACCTGCAGATGAGGGGCGCCCATTTCCTTGGACTTACCATGCTGTCTGGCCTCTGGTTGAACCTCCTGCACTCTGGCCACAAGCCCCAGAAATGGGCACACAGCTGTGACACCAGGCACTCACCCCCCCACCTCAAGCCCCACATGGAGACTGGAGAGCAGGGCCGCTGCTGAGCCCATTTCCTGGGTGAGGAAACCCAGGACCAGAGAAGGCACTTCACAAACTGAGGTCACGTGCCTGTAAGGGCCAGCACCAAGCTGTGGTCTGCAAGGCTGTGTGTACCCATTGAAATGGGGATGGGTGGGGAACAAGGTGTTCTGGGGGGTGAACCCACTTGTCTGCCCCACTTCTGAGCCAGGCTGAGAATGCTGGAAGACCCATTTATTGAATACCTCCTACATGTGGTTCACTAGCCCTCTGGCCCCACCACCTGGGCGTGGCCTTGGGCCGGGTGGAGGTGTGTAGACTTGGTCTGGCCTCTTGGCCAGTGCTTTCTTCTTCTGTGGCCTGGTTTGACCTGGGCTCCAGCAGGGGCTGCAGTGTGGGTGTCTTTGGGCCCCCGATGAAGACTAGGCTGGTCCAGGACAACTGCCCCAGGGAGACCCTTACTCAGTGAGGAGTCCAGGCTGGGCAGGGCCGCACAGAGCTCAGGACAGGCCCTGGGTGGGTGCGGAGGCCCTGGGTGGATGCCCCCCACGGGCCTTCTGTTGCTGTAGCCTGTGTTTCACCTTCTCCTTGAAGCTCCGGTTCTTCTGCTTGATCTTGGCCAGCTCAGCCTTGCGCTTGGCCTCCAGGTCGGGGTCCTGGGTGGGGGAGGACCAGGAGGCCACTCAGCTGAGTGTTCCCTGCCCAGCACCCTGGCCCCCATGGCCCAGCACTCACCTTCCCCTCCAGGATCAGCTGCTTCCGCTTGTTGATCTCCTTCTTCTCGTCGAAGTGGGCTGCCTCCAGTTTCTGGGGGGGAGGGACAGGCCAGTCACAGGGTGTCCTGAGGGGAGCTCGGGCTCAAGGTTTGCTGTGGCCTCAGCCCCACCCAACACTCACGATCTCGCACTCCCTCCGCACTACGTTGACCTGCGTGAGGATCTGCAGCACCTTGGCCTCTTCCACCGCCAGCTCCTCCAGCTGCTTCTCTGTGGGGACAGGGGGGGCAGGGTACCACAGGGAGAGGTGATGAGCCCATGTGGTGGGGTATGCAAGGCCACCTGGGGTCATATCCAGTAAGCGACTGGTGGGCCAGATCAGGGATTGCAGACCTAAGGGAGGCATGGACTGCTTTGTACTGTAACCAGTTAGCCTTCCACATCCATGGGTTCTGCACCTATGGATTCAACCAATCCTGGATGGAAAATATGCAAAAAAGAAAAAAAGCAAAATTGCATCCGTACTGAATATGTGCAGATTTTTTTCTTTTTCAGTGCTGGAGATGGAGCTCAGGGCCTTAAACATGCTGGGTAAGCTTTCTACCACTGAGTTACACCCCAGCTCCATTCTTCCGTATTCATTCCCTGAACAATACAGCATAACAACTGTTTATATAGTATTTACATTTTATCAAGTGTTCTTAGCCACCTACAGATAATTTAAAGCTCCGCAGAAGGATATGTAAACACTGCACCTTTTTTTTTTGCAGCGCTGGGGATTGATCCCAGGGGCATTCTACCTCCGAGCTACACCCCCAGCCCTATTTTTTTATTCTTTATTTTGAAACAGAGTCTTGCTCAGTTGTGGAGGGCCTCACTAAGTAGCTGAGGCTGGCCACAAACCCAGATCCTCCTGTCTCAGCCTCCCAAATACTGGGATTACAAGCATGTGCCACCACACCCAGCTAAGACTGCACCATTTTATACAAGAGACTTAAGCATCCCTAGAGTTTGGTATCGCCTTGAGGGCCTGGAACCAATACCCCCAACTCCCAACCAAGGGGATGACTGTATTCCTTTCTTAGAAAGTATTTTTGTTTTCAGTACTGGAGATTAAACCCAGGGACTGCAAACTTTGAGCTACACTCCCAGCTCTATTTTATTTCAATTTGAAACAGGGTCTTGCTGAGGGTGTGACTATGTTGCTGAGGCTGGTCTCAAACCTGCAATCCTCCTGCTTCACCTGAGTTACTGGGACTACACATACACACCATTGCACCCAGCTGAAAACAATGTTCTTTAAAGTCAAAGCTGGGTGGCTGAGGCAGGAGGATCCCTTGAGACCAGGAGTTGAAGAGCAGCCTGGGAAATAGAGCAAGACCTGGTCTCATTTAAAAGAAAGAAAGAAAAAAGCCAGGTGGAGTAGTACTTGCCTGGAGGATCACAGGTTCAAGGCCAGCCCCAGCTAATCTTAGTGAGGCCCTTGGCAACTTAGCGAGACCTTGTTTCAGAACAAAAAATAAAGGCTGGGTGTAGCTAAGAGGTAGAGCACCCCTGGGTTTCATCACCAGTACCCCCCCAATAAGTGGAGGTGTCTGGCTTTAGGACAGTCTGCAGTGTGTGGAGAGGCTGTGGCCAGTGGCTGTCTCAGCTATACATGAAACCACAGGAAGGGGTGGTGGCATGCCCAGGCCTGCCACCATGGCACCTGCTGTCCTGCTGGATGGTCTTAGGGACCAGTTATATACTTTGGTATGAGAAGCCGAGGTCTACTCTCACCACACGACCTTCAGCAGCTGGTGGCCCCTGCGGGACCTTCTGTTTTGGTAACTGGGCAAAAGCAAGGCCTGGGGTACACAGGAAGGGAGGCCCAGTCCAACCCCGTGTCTGGGAGTTGGCCCAGATGGGGTATGTCTCTCCCAAAGACGCTGGCCTGTCCCAAACCCCTGCCCCACTCACTGATCTCTTCTTCAATGGCATGCACCAGGTGGATGTCATACTGTGTCACCAGCGTGATGGCTTGTCCCTGCCGTCCTGTGGAGACACATCACGGTTACAGGAATGGGGCCAGCAAAGGCAGGTGCTGACAGCTAGGCAGCTCTGAGTCCTTGAGAGCTGCCTATGGAACAAGAGTGTGGCGGGGAAGGGGGCTTGTCCCAGGGAGCCGCAGGACACCGGGGAGAGGCAGCTCTCCCAGCAGCCAGGCCTTGCACAAGGGCTGGTAACATGGCTGCTTTCCCTTTCCAGTTTGGCTGCCAGGAAGCTTAGGACCAGCTGTATCAGAAAGCAGCTGGATCTCTGCACCCAGTTCCTCTGCTTTCTGTTTTTATGACGGTGACTGTGGCTGGAATGGCACTGTTGACTGCAGTACCGGGGATTGAACCCAGGGGCATTCTACCTCCAAGCTACACCCCCAGCCCTATTTTTTATTTTGAAACAGGGTCTAAGTTGCGGAGGGCCTCACTAAGTAGCTGAGGCTGGCCATGAACCTGCGATCCTCCTGTCTCAGCCTCCCAAGTACTGGGATTACAAGTGTGCGCCTGGCATTTTTGTGTGTGTGTGTGGTACTGGGGATTGAACTTGGGGCATTCTACCTCTGAGCTACATCCCAACCCTATTTTTTATTCCTTACTTTGAAATAGGGTCTCATTAGGTTGCAGAAGGCCTCACAAAGTACCTAAGGCTGGCCATGAACCTGCGATCATCCTTTCTCAGTCTCCCAACTACTGGGATTACAAATGTGCACCACCATGCCCAGCTCTGCCTTTGCTTTTGAAGCAGACTTCCCCCAACTCCCAAGTGCCACCTGTCTTCTCTTGCCAGAGGGGTGTGCCACATCCATATCCTGCCAGGACAGAACTCTGGCTCCTGGGATCTGGACAGTGGAGGTGGAGGTGCCCAAGGCACCCTTGTCTACTGACCCACCCTGTGCTCACCTGCACGGGCCGTCCGCCCAACACGGTGGATGTAGATCTTGGGGAGCCCAGGGGTGTTGTGGTTGATGACTACCTGCACTGTGGGGATGTCCAGGCCCCTGGAGGCAGAGATTGATCAGTTCCACTGCCCAGGTGGAGAAACTGAGGCAGAGACTGGCCCAGGGTCACACAGCAGGAAGCTGGGGCCGACTGACCCAGACGTGGACCAACCTCCCAGTCTAGCAACCCTTTTTTGGGGTCCCAGGGCCATAATGCCCCGGGCAGGCAGGGGACGGGCTGCTTACCGGGAAGCCACATCTGTTGCAATGAGGATCCGATAGATGCTGGACTTGAACTTGGCCAGAGCAGCAAAGCGTTCTTTCTGTACCCAGTGGGGGAAAAGTTGTGAGTGGGCGGGGCAGTGCTTATTGAGTGAGGCCTGGGGACAAGGAGGAGGCCAGGACAGTCCCACACTCATGGGGCTCACCATCCAGTCAGAGTGGTGACCCTGAGAACAGACTGGAATAGCGAACAAGGGGGAAAGTGGCAGGAGGGCCCCAAGAGCAGACACTGGAAACTAGAGAAAGAAGGCAGGAGGTCCCATGGTGGGAGGCTGCGCCCACGGCCCCTCACCTGCTTCATCATGGAATGCAGGGCCACGGTGGGGAAGTTGAATCTGCGCAGCATCATGCACAGGACCTGGCAGGTTCTGGTGGAAAGACGTGTTGTTGGCCCCTCCAGTTTCTCCCCACCCACCCACCCTCCCAGAGACACAGGGCAGGTCACCCTGTGCTGCTAAGAAATGAGGAGCACTGGGGTCAATGGTCTCGCCTGCCCACTGTCCTCTCTGCTGACCCCTTCCCTGAGCCTGAAGCGACAGGAATCGGCCCCGGGTCTGGGATATACCTGGGTGGCAGTTTGTGCTCAGCATGCATGAGGCCCTGAGTTTGCTCTCTAGTACCCCGCAAAGACCAACAAAACCCAAAGTGGTACAGCACATGGCTACCAGATCCCAACATGCCTGACAGCTGCTCTACAAACACACTTTTCTCCTCTGGTAGCTGAGATGTGGACTGTCCTGACCTCTGCTCTTCTGTCCTGACTTCTGCTGCTATAGCCTTTGGCTTCTTGGCCACATCCCCAAACAACTCAGGGAGGAGCTAGTGTGAACTGGCCCCAGGTCTGGGTCAGTGCCGAGGCCTAGCAGGCAGGCCTCAGCACATCACCATAGCTTCCTGTCAGAGGGGCCCAGAGGCCCAGTGACGCCCCAGGTTCCTGCGACTATGCTGCTGAGATGGCTCTGTAGGGGCTCTCAGCCCTTCCATCCAGACTGGGAGAAGGAGCCCTGGAACCCAACCTGGCTTCAGAGGGCATGACCTCAGCTCCTTGATGGGAGCCCTGTGACCCAGTCTGGGCGGGGGGGTGCCAAAGCTGGCTGAAGTCCCAGTGAGGTGTGGCCTGGGCCCCACACTCACTTGCAGGTGTTGGTAAAGATGATGATGGACCAGTCCTCGTGTTCATCTTGGAAGCTCTGAATCAGGTGGACCAGGTAGGCGTCCTTGACCTTCTCGGGCACCAGCAAGTAACGCTGGTCCAGCTGCTCCACAGTGCGTACCCTGGGGACAGGAAGGCCACCAGGCCTCAGTTTCCCCTCTTGTTGAATGGTGCTGCTGCCCTGCCCTCACCTGTCCTGCCAGTGGACTCACGGGGCCTTAGCCTCCCAGAAGAAGGGCTGGTTGGTGGCCAAGCCCTGTAGCTCCTTGAGTGTGTCAGTCAATGTGGCGCTGAAGAGCAGTGTTTGCCTGCGGGCTGGCACAGCAGCCAGGATGGTCTCCAGGTCCACAGTGAAGTCGGTGCAGCCCTGCTCCAACAGCCGGTCTGCCTCATCCATCACCTGCAACCCCAGGGGGGAAGGAGGGGAGCTGGGGTGAGGCCCTGGGGGTCTCTCTCTCCAGGTCTCAGCTTAAGGGAGCCTCCTCAGCAAGGCCCTGCCCACCATCTCCTCCAGCACCAGCTCCCTTCCTGGTCCCTGAGGGGCCTGGTTACTATTTCTGGCAATCTACTAGATAACCCATGGGCCCTGTGTTTCCCAAATGGAAGAAATCATGCCCAAGCTCTGATCCTGTGTGCATAGGCAACTCCAGCCCCAGAGGTTGGCGAGGCTAGGCCAGGCCAGCTCACCAGGAAGCGGATCTTCTTTATGTGAAAGGTGTTGGAGCTGCGAAGGTGGTCAGCCAGGCGCCCTGGCGTGGCAATGACCACATGTGGTTTCCGGGAGAGCTCCAGTGCCTGGGCCACCATGTCTGGGGGTGGAAAGCGAGGGGTGAGGCTGGGCAGGGGATCTGAGGCTGAGGAGTTACCATGCCCAGAGCCCACGGCCCCCATACCCATGCCGCCGACGATGATGCAGTCTTTCAGACCGAGGGGCTTCCCCAGCACCCGGAACTGCTCTGCGATCTGGTAAGCCAGCTCCCTGCAAGGGGGAAGGGGCCGGGTAGGGTCAAGTCACAGTTCTGTGCCCACCACCCATTCCCAACTCCACCCCTGGCTCCTCTAGAGCCACTGGCTTCTGTCTCACCCTCTCCAATTCACACACCTTTCATGGTTCCCAACACCCCCTGCACAAAGGCCATGATGCTGAGCACTAGAGCCTGTGGGGGCTGAACCCAGAACATTCCATGGCCCAGCGCAAACTGGTCTCAGCATCTCCTCCTCCCCAAACTTACACTTCCTCCCCTATCCTCTTCTCAGTAATGCCGGCCTCAAGACCACGAGTCACCCAAGCCAGAGATCAAGTCAGCAGCTTCCTCTTCTCTGGGGCTGCCAGTCTCCAAGGCCCCCCCTTGGTGTCCCCTGGCGCCCACTCTGTTCAGGCCTTTTTGGGTCCATGACCCCACTTCCTTGCCTCCTGTCTTGCCTTCTCCTGTTTACATCCTCAGAATCAATTCCACCCTTCTGTCTGGCATTTGAGACCCTTCTCAAACTGGTTCTAACATGTCCGGTCTCTAGTACCCTCCTTGCCTCCTGCCTCTCTCACACTTCTGCACACAGGCCCCTCTACCTAGAACACCTTTCAACTTCTCAGCCTGTAAGACTGCTGGCAGCCAGTGACTGCTGAGTGAAGCCCTATGTGAGAACTTGTCATAAATACCATCTTTTTAAAAATTCTGCAGTGCTCCTAAAAAGCAGGCATGATTTTAATCCCATACAAAGTGCTCAGAGAGGTAAAGGTGTTTGTCCAAGAGAACACAGCTGGTTAACTCTCATCCAATGGGATAGTGGGGGGGCTTACCTGGTGGGTGTCAGAACGAGGCAGAAGATGCCATAGGGATCCTCAGAAAGCTTCTGCAAGATGGGCAAGACAAATGCTGCTGTCTTGCCGCTGCCTGTCTTGGCGCAGCCCAAGCAGTCCCGCCCTGGACAGAGGGCGGAACAGTGTCAACAACACACTCTGGGTGCAGAGAGCTGGTCCCTTAGGCACATCAAGCACAGCTTACAACAGCTACATGTACTTTTTTTGTTTCTTCTTGTGGTACTGGGGATCGGACCCAGGGGCATTCTACCTCTGAGCTATATCCCCAGCCCTATTTTTTAATTATTTTTTTTTGTGTGTGTGGTACTGGGGATGGAACCCAGGGGTGTTCTACCTCTGAGCTATTTTATTACTCTCCAGCCCTATTTTATTTTATTTTATTTCATTTTTTGTGGTACTGGGGATTGAACTCAGGGGCATTCTACTTCCGAGCTACACCCCCAGCCCTATTTTTTTTATTCTTTAGTTTGAAACCGGGTCTCATTAAGTTGCGTAGGACCTCACTAAGTAGCTAAGGTTGGCCAGGAACCCGGATTCTCTGGTCTCAGCCTCCCAAGTAATGGGATTACAAGCATGCGCCACCACGCCCGGCTCCTATTTTATTTCTTATTTTGAAACAGGGTCTCACTAAGTTGTGGAGGACCTCACTAAAATGCTGAGGCTGGCCTCGAACCTGCGATCCTCCTGTCTCAGCCTCCAAGCACTGGGATTATAAGCGTGCGCCATCACACCCGGCTTTGTTTTCAAACAGTGTCTCGCTCGATAAGCTCAGGGTCTCACTAAGTTGGTGAAGCTGGCTTCGAACCCACGATCCTCCTGTCTTAACCTCCCAACTACTGGGATTACAGGTGTGTGCCAACCACACCCGGCTTCAATATTGCCAATTAACCGTTCATCAAAATCTCCTTGCGCTAGCAGTATAAGAAGTTTCAGAGGTGACATCACGTGTATGTGTACACAGCGAGTCAGTGGTCCAGGCAGACGCCAACACGGCTCAGGCAGCCTCTGGAGCCCAGGCTCTCCCTAACATCTCAGGCTGCCCCTCGTCACGCGGGCCCTGCCTGGGCAAAGGCTATGAGGCGGGAAAGGTGGCGAGAAGAGCGGAGATGCCCCTCCGGAAGCTCCCGAGCCACACTCACCCTCCAGGATGGCGGGAATGCAGCCGAGCTGCACAGGCGTGGGCTGCTTCAAACCTAGTTGCCGACATTGTTGCACGAGCCACGATGACAGGCCTAGCTCCGAGAAGCCGGCCATTCCCACCGCCAGCCCTAAGGACCAGGTGAGCAGCACTTCCGGCGCGTGTCTATGGCGTCACGAAGACTATTTCCCATTTATTGGCTCCGCTCTCTTCGTGGTCCCATACTCCTCAACTCACTCCTCCAATCCCAGCCTAGACCGCAACCTAATCATGTTTCCCGTAATCCCCTACTCTCGCGGGATCAAAGAAAACTACAATTCCCGAGATGCCTCGCGAGACGCGTTGCGTCTCTCGCCCCCTTGCTCCTGTTTAGAGCCTTCCATAGGTCCACGCAATGCCACGCTAGAGGAGGAAACTACATTTCCCACGGTGCCCGGTGACGGGCTTCCGGCCGACGTGTCTCTGAGGAAGAGGAGCGGGTGAGAAGAGAGCGATATGGCGCCTCCAGCACCCGGCCCTGCCTCTGGTGGCTCTGGGGACGTAGACGAGTTGTTCGACGTGAAGAACGCCTTCTACATCGGCAGCTACCAGCAGTGCATCAACGAGGCGCAGCGGGTGAAGGTGCGGCCGCGCTGGGGCGGGGGGACCTGGAGGCGGAGGAGCTTCCTGGCGGACTCGGGCAGTGTTAGTCCTCCTCTCCTCGCCGCGTCTGTTCTCCACGTACCTCTTCCGAGTGCGGCGAGGTGGAGTCGCTTTCCCATCATAACATCCAAAGCAGTAACATTGAATGTTATCGATCAGCCGGCGTGGTGGCGTATGCCTGTTATCCCAGTACGTGGGAGGCTGAGACAGGAGGATCGCAAGTTCGAGGCCAGCTTCAGCAACTTAGTAGGACCTTCAGCAACTTAGCGAGACCTTGTTTCAAAGTAAATAAAATAGAGCCGGACGTGGTGGCTCACGCTTGTAATCCCAGTACTTGAGAGCCTGAGACAGGAGGATGAGACAGGAGGATCGCAGGTTCGCAGCCAGCCTCAGCAACTTAGCGAGGCCCTCCGTAACTTAATGAGATCATTAAAAATAAAAAATAAAATCGGGCTGTGAGTGTACCTCGGAGGTAGACCGCCCCTGGATTCAATCCCCAGTACCATTAAAAAATGTTGTCGATCACTCTGTGCCTAGGAAGGAATTTGAGTAAGGGAGTCGTTCATGCCACTCTAACAATTAACAATCATTCTTATTCGTCCAGCTGTACCCTTAGTACCTAAGAGGTATGGACTGTCGCTTAGCCTTATTTTGCACGTGAGTGTAAGATCCTCAGACTGGGAAATGGCTTTTCCTACATGCTAGGCAGGTGCTCTACTACTGAGCTGCACTCCCAGGCTGGGTTCCAGAACCTTGGTCAATCATGGTCCACGTTGCCACATCCATCCTCTCCCCCCCATTCCCCCCGCATGGTCTCTTGGGGCCATGGTGGTCCTGCAGTGCTAGTAGTGTCCTGCCTTTGTGCACACAGGGCAGCCGAGGTGGAAGGGTGGCCTCAGATCTTGGAGCACCCCGTGTCCCTCCTGGTGTCATACTGTGTCCTTGTGATTGTTTCTTTGTTTCTTACTGAGGGTGGTTTGGGCACCCAAGCCAGCCATTCGTGTCGTTTCCTTCCTTCCTTCCTTTTCCTTCCTTTTCCTCCCTCCCTCCCTCCCTCCCTCCCTCCTTCTTGTGCTGGGGATTGAACCCAAGGGCATTCTACCTCTAAGCTATACCCCAATCCTTTTTTTTTTCTTATTTGGAAACAGGGTTTTGCTAAGTTGCTGAAAGTCTCGCTAAGTTGCTGAGGCCGACTTCAAACCTTTGATCCTCCTGTCTCATCCTCCCAAGTACTGGGATTACAGGCATGTACTACCATACCAGGTTTCTCTGTTTCTTACTGAGGGTGGTTTAGGAACCCAGACTGGCTGTTCTTGCTGGTGTTTACCCATGAGGGTCACTTGAGAGACACTTAATTAGAAGACCATGTTCCTGTCCTTAACACTTAGCAAGACCTGTTTTCCAAGTCACGGTCAGACGCCCAGCCTGCCCACCGGGGCCTGGACAGAAGTTACCAGGCCTCTTAGCAACACTGACCTGAGTCGGGCTGGGGCCAGGTCTCACCTGGCCTGTGATGCAGACACCTTTGCTTCCTACCCCCTCTCTTGGGCAGGGTGGAAGGGTGAAGGTCAGTGAGCTTGGAGTCTGGTTCTTGGCCTCAGGATGGGGCAGTCTAGTTGTAAGGTGAATGTGAACCGGAAGTCATCCTACTCCCCATTCCCACTCAGGACAGTGACTGGGCTGAGGCGGTGGCCTGTGGGCCCCACCCCAATGCTGCCCAGGGTCTCACTAACCCTGTGTTGGGGCAGCTGAGCCAAGATCTTGCTGGGGACAGGGCTGCATCAGAGTGAGGCAAACCTTCCTCTCTGTGTTGGTTGTTTTTTTTTTTTTTTTGTGGTACCGGGAATTGAAACCAGGGGTGTTCTATCCTGGCCCTATTTTTTATCCTTTATTTTGAAACTGGGTCCCACGAAGTTGTGGAGGGCCTCACTAAGTAGCTGAGGCTGGCAGCGAACCCAGATCCTCCAGTCTCCGCCTCCCAAGTACTGGGATTACAAGCGTGCGCCACCATGCCTGGCTTGTGTTGGTTGTTTTTAAACATGTCTTGAGATAAAGCAGACGGGAAGTGAGCTATACAAGGCCACGTGTCCCACGGTCAGAGGTCAGGCTCTGCCCTGGCTCCTCACTGCTTGGCAGGGTGAGGACTGTACCATATGCCCTCGCAGAGGATGCTCTGTGCCTCCCAAGGTCCAGGGCTGGGAGGCCGCCATCCCTGTTCATCATGGCCCTGTGTGGGCTCTGTCTCCCTCCTCTCCTGATCTGTCTGTGTTCCCACAGCTGTCAAGCCCAGAGAGGGACGTGGAGAGGGATGTCTTCCTATACAGAGCGTACCTTGCACAGGTGAGTGCAGTGGGACTGAGACAATGGGAGCCCCACAGTAGGACAGTAAGCCACAAAGTACCAGGACAGGAAGTTGCTACAATGTGGCCATGGGTCTGGGAGACAGCAGGGATCTGCCTGCCATAGCTGGCCAAGAGCAGTGGGCGTGGCACCCATAAGTAGGCACCTGTGTCACTGTGGCCCTGGACAGCCAGGCCAGGGTACCTGTATTGGGATTTTTTTTTTTTTTGCGGTACCGGGGATTGAACGCAGGGGCGTTCTACCTCCGCGCTACGCCCCGGGCCCTATTTTTTATACTTTATTTTGAAACCGGGTCTCACGAAGTTGCGGAGGGCCTCACTAAGTAGAGAGAGAGAGAGAGAGAGAGAGAGAGCTGAGGCTGGCTGTGAGCCCGGATCCTCCCGTCTCCGCCTCCCAAAGTACTGGGATTACAAGCGTGCGCTACCACGCCTGGCCTGTGTTGGGATTTCTTAGTATTCCCTTTAAAAAAAAAAACTAATAGCCGGGCGTGGTTACACATGCTTGTAATCCCAGTACTTGGGAGGCTGAGAAAGGAGGATCACAGGTTCTAATACAGCCTCAGCTACTTAGTGAAGCCCTCCATAACTTAGTGAGACCCTGTTTCTTTTTTTTTTTTTTTGCGGTACCAGGGGTTGAACGCAGGGGCATTCTACCTCTGCGCTACACCCCCGGCCCTATTTTTTATACTTTATTTTGAAACCGGGTCTCACGAAGTTGCGGAGGGCCTCACTAAGTAGAGAGAGAGAGAGAGAGAGAGAGAGAGAGAGAGCTGAGGCGGGCCGCGAACCCGGATCCTCCGGTCAGTGAGACCCTGTTTCGAAATAATAAAAAATAGGATTGGGGTGTAGCTCAGAGGTAGAATGCCCCTGGGTTCAATCCCCAGCACTGCAAACAAACAAACAAACAAACAAACACAACTAATAGAGCCCGGCATGATGGCGCACCTGTAATCCTGGTACTTGGGAGGGTTAGACGGGAGGATCACAGGTTTGCAGCCAGCCTCAGCAGTTTAGTGAGGTTCTCCACAACTTAGTGAGACCCTGTTTGAAAATAAAATAATAAAATAGGTCTGGGGGTGCAGCTTAGAGGTGTCATAACTGGGCGTGGTGGCGCACGCTTGTAACCCCAGTACTTGGGAGGCTGAATCCGGAGGATCCGGGTTCGTGGCTCGGGGGTAGAATGCCCCTGGGTTCAATCCCCGGTACCGCAAAAAAAAAAAAAAAAAAAAAAAGAATAAGAAATAGGGCTGGGGGTGTAGCTTGGAGGTAGAATGCCTCTGGGTTTAATCCCCCATAAAACACACATACACACATACACACACACAATGCTAGAATTGGATTGGTGGTGCACACCTGTAACCCAGTATTTGTTTTGTTTTGTTTGCAGTAGTGGGGATTGAACCCAGGGGCATTCTACCTCCAAGCTATACCCCCAGCCCTATATTTTTATTCATTATTTTGAAACTGGGTTTCACTAAGTTGTGGAGGGCCTCACTAATTAGCTGAGGCTGGCCGGGAACCTGGATCCTCCAGTCTCGGTCTCCCAAGTACTGGGATTACAAGCGTGCACCACCACACCTGGCTTTTTATTCTTTATTTTGAAACAGGGCCTTACTAAGTTGCGGAGGACCTCACTGAGTAGCTGAGGCTGGCCACAAACCTGGATCCTTCGCTCTCAGCCTCCCAAGTACTGGAATTACATGCATGCGCCACCACACCCAGCTTATTCTTTTTTTTTTTTTTTTTTTTGCAGAACTGGGGATTGAACCTAGGGGCATTCTACCTCTGAGCTACACCCCCAGTCCTATTTTTTATTCCTTATTTTGAAACAGGGTCTCACTAGGTTACAGAGGGCCTCACTAAGTAGCTGAGGCTGGCTGCAAACCTGGATCCTCTGGTCTCAGCTTCCCAAGTACTGGGATTACAGGTGTGCGCCACCACGCTTGGCTATTCTTTTATTTTGAAACAGGGTCTCACTAAGTTGCAAAGGGCCTCACTAAGTAACTGAGGCTGGCTGCTAACCTGTGATCCTCCTATCTCGGCCTACCCAGTACTGGGATTACAAGTGTGCGTCACCACACCCGGCTTGTAAACCAGTATTTGGGAGGCTAAACGGTAGGGTCGCCAGTTCAAAGCCAACCTCAGCAACCTAATGAGGCTCATAACAATTTAGCAAGACCCTGTTTCCAAATAAAAAATAAGTTCAATCCCCAGCACCACACACACATAAAAAAAAAAAATTAAAAAAGGGCTGGGAGCCAGGCATGGTAGCACACGCTTGTAATCCCAGTACGTGGGAGGCTGAGACAGGAGGATCGCAGGTTCACGGCCAGCCTCAGCAACTTGTGAGACCCTCTGCAACTTAGTGAGACCCTGTTTCAAAATAAAGAATAAAAAATCAGGCTGGGGGTGGAGCTCAGAGGTAGAATGCCCCTGGGTTCAATCCCCAGTACCCCCCCAAAAAATAAAATAAATTAAAAAAAGGGCTGGGGATATAACTGAGAGGTAGAATGCTCCTGAGTTCAATCCCCAGTACCACACAGACACAAAAATAATAATAACAGGGATAACAAAGGCCTTTAGGAAGAATGGGGTAAGGGTCAGGCCCCTGGCACCTTCCCCTCCTTAGGGGACTGGTGCTAGGTAGGAGTGTGTCCTGCTTTACAAAAGCATGTGCCCAGACCTTGTACTCCCACAGCTGATGCTACCCTGCCCCAGGTGACATGCCTACCTCCCCCTTTCCCCTCACCCCCAGGTGGAGTGGGGCAGTGTGGCTGGCTAGTGGGTGCTCACCTAGCTGTCTGTGACAGGCAGCGCTGTGCCAACTTCTGCAGGATTCTGTGACGAGTGGCCAGGGCTGCGAGGGGCCCAGGCAAATGTGAGATTTGAGTGGGATCTTTCATGGCTGTTTGTGCATGTTTGTCTCTCCTCAGAGGAAATACGGTGTGGTCCTAGATGAGATCAAGCCCTCCTCGGCCCCTGAGCTCCAGGCCGTGCGCATGTTTGCCGAGTACCTGGCCACCGAGAGCCGCAGGTGAGGCCTAGCCAGGTGGAGGGGCCCAGGCCACAGGGTTTCTCCAAGACCTGTTTGTCCTGCGCCTGGGCTGGGGTGTCCATCCTCCCCATGCCTGTTTTCTCTCACCTGCATGGTCACAGGTGGCAATGAGCACTGCTCCAAAGGGTGCTGGGGACTGGGGGAGTGGCTCAGTGATAGAACACATGCTAAGCATGTGCAGGGCCCTGGGTTCCATTCCCAGCACCAAAACGGGAGGGGGCCTTTGGGGATGGTCAGAGACCATGATGTGTGTCTTCAGGGCCATGCGCTATTCTCTGAACCTACAACTAAAAACGTCAATTGTGCCAGGTATGGTGGCACAGGCCTGTAATCCGAGGACAGTCTCAGCAAGTAGTGAGACTCTCATCAACCTAGTGAGACCCTGTCTCCAAATAAAAAAAAAAAAATCAGTTGTTGCTCAGCCCTCAGCATGGCCATGATAGCCTGCCCCAAGACAACAGGCAGTAGGGACGTCGACCCGCCGGGACGCACCTGATTAGGGCCACTCTCCTAGCTGGCTCACTCTTCCCAGAGGCAGTTGTGCCACCCACAGTGTCTCCCTGGAGCACAGGTAGAGTTCAGCAGTGCCATGCCGGGTTCTGTGTTTGTAAAACATCTATGCTTGGCAGCCAGGGACCCAGGAACACTGTCCCATCCCCTCCTGCTCTCTGGGACGGCCACCCCTTGCCCGCCCTGCCAGAGACAGGCCAGCCTGTCTTAGTCCATTCAGCACGCAGCCCCAGCCCTGCGGCTGCCCACAGCTCCTGCCTCTGAGTCCAGGCCGTCCACCACAGCCCCAAACACTAGGGGGCAGGGCACTTGAGAGCCCACGGCTGCCGTGCTGCTACTTGCGTAGAGCCAGACTTGGCCCTTCCTGTATCATCATCCTCCCCATGAGGCCTGGAGCACCTAGTCCCGCTTCTTTTTTTTTTTTTTTTTGGCAGTACCGGGGATTGAACCCAGGGGCGTTCTACCTCCGCATTACACCCCCAACCCTATTTTTTATACTTTGTTTTGAAACCGGGTCTCACGAAGTTACGGAGGGCCTAACTAAATAGAGAGAGAGAGAGAGAGACAGAGAGAGAGAGAGCGCGCTGAGGTTGGCCGCGAACCTGGATCCTCCGGTCTCCACCTCCCAAAGTACTTTTTTTTTTTCTTGTGGTACTGGGGATTGAATCCAGGGGCATTCTACTTCTGGGCTACACCCCCAGCCCTATTTTTTTATTCTTTATTTTGAAACAGGGTCTCACTAAGTTGCGGAGGGCTCACTAAGTAGCTGAGTCTGGCCATGAACCAGGATCCTCCAGTCTCAGCCTCCCAAGTACTGGGATTACAAGCATGTGCCGCCACGCCCGGCGAGTCCCGCTTCTCATGTCTCAGTTTCCCCATCTGCAGGGGGGTCGAGAAATGCCTTATGGGGAAGGTGATGAGGTTAGTGCCACTCAGCACACACTGGGCCTGTCAGGGCTGCTTGGCCACCTGCTGCTGTGTGCCCTGGGACCTGACCTACCCTCTCTGGGTCCATCTGCTGTGTTCCCCAGGCCTGGCCCATCCTCCCTGGGCCTGTCTGCTCCTGCAGGTCATGTAGGTGTGAGGCCACCCCTGCCTCGCCCTAGGCCCTGAGCAGCCATGTCTTGCAGGGACGCCATTGTGGCAGAGCTGGATCGGGAGATGAGCAGGAGCGTGGACGTGACCAACACTACCTTCCTGCTCATGGCTGCCTCGGTCTATTTCCACGACCAGAACCCGGATGCGGCCCTGCGCACTCTGCATCAGGGGGACAGCCTGGAATGGTGAGTGGCCACCTGCTCCCGAGCTGGCTGGCTGTCCTGGGCCCAGGACTCCCTAGTGCTGGGATGACGGGCTTGCACCGCCATGCCCATCTTAGTATCTTTCTGCTGCTATAACAGAATACCACAAGCGGGGAAACCCATAGAGAGCAGAGCTGTGCTGGCTGATGGTTCTGGAGGCTGGGGAGTCCAGCAGGATGGCTCGCATCTGGCCAGGCCCTCCTTGCCTTTTCACAATGTTGCAGTAGGGGAGACAGGATGGAGCCCGCCCAGCCCATTCTCTAGGGCAGCTGGCACCCCCTGGGCACTTCCTAAAGGTCCCCTCTCGGGACTCTCACAGTGGCAGTCAGGCTTCACACGAGCTTTGGAGGGACCTCAGGCCGCAGCAGGGTCAGGGAGCGGCTGTGTGGGACCTCGCTGGCCTTCGTCCTGGGAATGGTGAATGGGACCCTGGCTCCTCTCAGGCTCTGGCTTCCAGGCTTGGGCCAGGATACATTCTCGTCTGCCTGGCTGGGCTGGCACCCAGGGCTGGACACCCTCCATTCCCACAAGCAGAGGAGAAAACACCTTTGTTTTTCCTTGGCCCCCCATCGCCTGCAGCCTTTGTTCCCTGACCTGGCCCTGAGCCTGCCCTCTTGTGCACTTTGCGGCCCACAGGCTGCTGGGGGCGTTTCAGAGCCGCACTATGTCCAGGGCACATCGGCCCTCCCGTCTCCTCAGCTGACCTGTCTACTTAGGCCTTGCTTTCCTCCTTAATCAATCATGAGCGGTTGATTACATGTTTGTTCAAATCTACTTCCAGCCAGAAAAGGGACTACAGCAGTTTTGAAATAGGGCTGGGGGTGTGGTCCATTGGTTAGTGCTTGCCTGGCACGTGAGGCCCTGGCTTTCACCCCCAGCACCAAAACATTTTCATTTTTTTTGCAGTACTGAGAATTGAACTCGGGCATTCTACCTCTGAGCTACATCCCCAGCCCTATTTTTTTTTTTTTTTTTTGCAGTACCAGGGATTGAACCCAGGGGCGTTCTACCTCCGAGCTACACCCCCGGCCCTATTTTTTTATACTTTATTTTGAAACCAGGTCTCACGAAGTTGCGGAGGGCCTCACTAAGTAGCTGAGGCTGGCTGCGAATCCAGATCCTTCGGTCTCAGCCTCCCAAGTACTGGGATTACAAGCGTGCGCCACCACGCCCGGCCCCAGCCCTATTTTTTATTCTTTATTTTGAAACAGAATCTCACTAAGTTGCTGAGGGCCCCACTAAATTGCTGAGGCTGGCCTCGAACTTGTGATCCTCCTGTCTCAGCCTCCCAAGTACTGGAATTACAAGCATGCGCCACCACGCCCAGCTAAAACATTTTTTTTAATTAATCAATTTATTTGGTACTAGGGATTGAACCCAGGGACATTCTACCTCTGAGCTACACTCCCAGCCCTGTTTTATTCTTTATTTTGAAACAGGGTCTCACTAAGTTCTGGAGGGCGTAACTAATTTGTCAAGGCTATCCACAAACCTGGGATGCTCCTGTCTTAGCCTTCCAAGTACTGGGATTACAAGTGTGTGCACCACCACAGGTTCGCAGCCAACCTCAGCTACTTAGTGAAGCCTCCACAACTTAGTGAGACCCTGTTTCAATATAAAGAATAAAAAATAGGGCTGGGGGTGTAGCTCAGAGGTAGAATATCCCTGGGTTCAATCCCCAGTTCCACACACAACACTAAAAAGGCAGGCGCCACCACTCCCGGCTACCAAAAGATTTTAAAAAGGAGAAAATACCTATAATCCTAGGTATTTGGGAGGCTGAGGCAGGAGGACTGTAAGTTCCAGGCCACACTGGGCAATTTAGTAAGACCCTGTCTCAGTAAAATAACAAGGGCTGGGGGTCTGGTTCAGTCAGTGGCTTGCGCCTCTGGGTTCAGTCCCCAGCACCAAAAAGGAAAGAACCAGGGATGTCCTGAGGGTAAGGAGTCAGTTGTCGCCAGCCAGGCTGGATATTGGCCCTGCTGGGTGGGAGAACACAGGGTGTCCCCAGCTCTGGGGCCTAGAGGGAAGCGGGAGAGAGGAATGGGAGGGCCGGGAGTGCTGGGGCCTGGTGCAGGGCATCGGGTTCTGATGCCCATGTAGAAATAGGGGTGGGCACAGGTTCCGCCCCTGTGGGGTCTCCTCCCCAATCTCACTGTTTCAGGGTGGTGCAGGAAGTCCAGGCAGGGCTTCGTCTGCCAGTGTGGCCCACAGGCTCTTGGTAGGTAGCGGAAGACTGCAGGCCTGTAGTCCCATAGGAGATCCTGGGCCAGGTGAGCGTAGTGTGAAGTGTGGGAACCAGGGTGTCCCTCCCGCAGCATGGGGCCAGTGGCCTGAGACCTTGAGGAGGAAGCAGGACTGTTCCAGAAGATGGTGCCCACATGGAGTGAGCCCCAGGTGGGGGCCCACAGTGTGTCTGTGGCTGCCCACTGACACCCCCATCCCCCTACAGCATGGCCATGACAGTGCAGATCCTGCTGAAGTTGGACCGCCTGGACCTTGCCCGGTGAGCCCCTCTCTGCCTGTGCTCCCCTGAGGGTGTCTGGGCCCGGCCCTGTCAGGACCCCATGCTCCAGGGCTCCGTGTGCGTTCATCCCTGGTTATCTCAGGCCACCTCTCTCAGGTGACTTGCCACGCTTCCCCCAGCCTCCATTTTCCTCCAGGAAGCTGCAGCAGGGTGGGTGGCCTTTGTGTCAGGAGTGGAGGGGGACAGTTGAAGCCAAGGGACCCCT
>PVJS01024449.1:0-28684 GCA_004027185.1 Glis glis
CTCCCCTCCCTTCTTCTTGTTCTTCTTTTGTGGCTTTGGGGATTAAACCCAGGGGCATTTTGCCTTCGAGCTACACCCCCAGCCCTTTTTATTTTTTGTTTGGAATAGGTTCTCAGTAGGTTGCTGAGAGTCTGGCTAAGTTGCTAAGGCTGGCCTCTAACCTGCAACCCTCTTGTCTCCATGTCCCAAATACTGGGATTACAGGTATGTGCCACCACGCTTGGCCTCCCTGGGGGCTTCTTGAGCGGTTTCAGCAGATTCTTGCTGTAGGGATGTACCTCTCAGAAGCATCTTAAGGATGCACCCTGGGATCCCCAATAGGTCAATCATAGGGTATCAGTCTGCATCCAAATGGAGGCTCAGGCCAGGAATCTGCCTGCACACACCTCATCTAAAAGCAGTCACTGCTCTCAGACACCTGTCCCTACCTGACTCTCAGCTAATGGTAGGGTGATCGTGTGAATGTTGCTCTGCATTTAGCTGGCGTGGATCCTGGGGTATGATAACTCCTTGCCCAAGAATAATGGGGCATATTGCTGCTGGGGAAAAATGGAAGGATGTTTCTTTAAAAGGTGTTTCTTTAAAAAAAAAAGTCTTTTACTTTTTGCTGTAGTGTCTGTTTAAAAGTTATTGCACATTTGTTAATATCTGTGGCTTTATTCTCTTTGGCACTTGTCCTATGGGATTTAAACAGGCAACTACCAGATCTCATGCAGAATTTACAGTGGAAAGTTCTAGACTTGGTTTGCACCATCTGAAGGAGGGAAAAACAGAGTGAATGACACAATTGTGTAACTTGAGCGAAACTGTGTGGTGAGGCTGGGGGTGCGACGGGGGTTTAGAGGTCAAGGAGAACAGGGATGTTTCTTCCTGTTTGAACAGGCCTTCTCCTTCTCAGGTAATCCTCCAGTCTGTGTGAGTGTGACCCCTGCAAGCCGGCTTCGACTTTCTCCTGTTACTAACAAGCGGATCCTGCCGGGAATTGGAGTTGTGCCCTGTTATGGTTTAGATCTTAAACGTTCCTTAAAGGCGCTATGCTAAAGGCCTCGTCACCAGCCTCAGAGGCTGCTGGTGCTCAAGGTGGTGGGACCTTTAGGAGGCGGGGCCTAGTGGAGGAAGTTAGGACATTGGGAGCATGCCCTTGGAAGGGGAGAGCGGGACCTTGGCCTTCCTCTCTCTTTTTGCTTCCTGGCCACCATGAGGCAAGAAGCTTTCCTCCACCACATGCTTCCTGCCAGAATGTTTCGCCTCACCTGAAAAGCAGTGGGGCCAAGCGACGAGGTCCTGAAACCTCTGAAACCATGACCCAAGATAAACCTTTCCTCCTTGTAAGTTGATTATCTCAGGTATTTTGTCACAGCGATGGAAAGCTGACTAACACATGCCCTGACTCAGCTTCTCCTTGAAATACAATATTTTGCCTCTTCACCACACCACCTAAACGAGTGTTCCACTTTCATTCATTTTGTCTTCTTACCTCCTACCTCTAATAATCAAGCTAGTGTCCTTCCTACTCTCCTGAAATTGTTTTCCCCTGAATCACGGGCAACCTTACCACTGCTAAACTCTTTTTCTAGTCCTGTCTCTTGTAGCTCTTGGCCGCAGTAGTTGCTGTTGGTGTCTTTTTCTATCTTGCAACTCGCTTTCCTTGGTCTCAGGAAAATCGCTGAGTTCTTGATTGCATCTGTGTGGTTGGCGGCTCTGTGAATATTTCCCAAATTTGGTCCCACTTGTCTCTGTGTGCTATCCCTTGGTCCCTGATAACTCATGCATTCACTACTTCAGCCATCACCTAGAGGACTCAGTAATTCAGTTTTGGACCACTCACTGAGTGCCTGTTACACACAGGCACTGATCAGGCTTTGCAGGTGGAATGATGAACAGGGCAGGAGGTCCCTGTTTCCTGGAGTCTGCAGCCTAGCAAGGAAGAGACAGGCCATCTTGGTACAGCCTGAAAGGCACCCCCTAGGGGAAGTGCGGGCTCCTCTGGGAACCTGGGAACAGGCACCTAACCCAACTCCTGAATCTATAGCCCCTTTGATCCCTAAACCTCTGTCTGGCACTAAAGTCTGTCCCATGACCTGTCACCACAATATGTCATATCCACAAGTAAACTGACCGTCTCTCTATCCTCTGCCCTCCTTACTGCCCTGTTTGTGTGGTATATCCAGCATTTTCCCTGGCAGTCACCTGGATTTCTGATTTCCCTTCAGTTCCTCATCCAGTCAGCCGCCCACCTCTGCCAGCTCTTCCTCTGTAATTGCTCTCAACTCTGCTTCCTGCTTTCTATTCCCATCGCCACCGCCTGCGGCCAGATCCTCGCCACCTCCTTCCTGCACTATTTAATATTTATAAATGGGCTATTTACTTATTCAGAGGAGATTTTAAAGAATTATCCAGGCAGTTTATGTTCATGACAGAAAAAAATTTCAGAAAATACAGATAAACAAAGAAAAAGAAGGAAGGAAGGAAGGAAGGAAGGAAGGAAGGAAGGAAGGAGAAAAATCACATATTTCAATAATTATATAACATCCATGTTGATGCTTTGATAGTTATTCTTCTAGATATTTCTCTGTGGTATCTTTATATCTAAATATTCTCATATGTACCAATGCGAGAAAGTCTTACAAATTGTGATTATGTCATGCATATTTTTTTGTCATGCATATTGTTTTGGGGGGCGTAAGCTATATGATTGCTTTTCTGCATCTATAAATATAATTATTTGTAATGATATGGCTGCATAGTAATTTGTAATAATTTGCCCCTTAATCTCTGTGTCGTCTCAACCAATTGTATACACCACTGCTAGGTAATTGTAAAATTGGAGTATTCTTGCCACTTCTCTGTCGCCCATCCCCCTTTATATAGGACTGTTGTTCTGACACTCTCGGTTCAGTATTCCTTTTCTCTTCTGGATGGAGATCTATCCTTTAGGCCACAACTTGTTAGTTACCATATCTTACCACCTTTTATTGTCCATCTTTTAGGAAGGTGGGTCCTGGGGGAGGTGGAGGAATATTCTTGGAATCCCATAGCTCTTGCTCATGGCCTCGTTCCTCCCTTGGCCCATTCTCTCTGGCTCTCCAGCGTCACTAGGTGCCGCTTGCTTGCTAGTTCATGGGGCTACCAATGTGACCAAAGCATCTTGGAGCCCTGGCTCCTCCCACAGTGAGGGCGAGAGA
The DNA here is from genome assembly GCA_004027185.1 of Glis glis. Lineage (NCBI taxonomy): Eukaryota > Metazoa > Chordata > Mammalia > Rodentia > Gliridae > Glis > Glis glis. Next base: position 3,186 of record PVJS01024449.1, read on the forward strand.
CTGCCGTGTCAATAAACCAGCATGGCAAGATGGTGGTGCTGGGGAAGCCCGGGAGGGAAGGGCTCTGACTCTGGGTGACATGGGAGCAAAGATTGCAGCATGAAGGACACTTGCAGCATTTAGTTGGTGATGATCAAAGAGGCTGAGAATGGGCACCCAGGCCTGGGTGGGCAGGATGCACGGGGCGTGGGAGGTAGAGGTGCTAGGTGAAGCCAGACCTAGAGAATAAAGATTGGGGCACAGTGGGAAGCCTGCCAGAAGCAGCCGCCACATTGTCACTGTTGGTACGGTCATGGCAGGGGAGGGGACAAGAGATCTTTACAGGGATGTCTCATTCCACCCATCAGACACTTTTGATTAGGCATATTAAATGGTGAGGCACATCAGGCTCCATGGCCCTTGTTCCTCAGTAGTTCATAATTGAAACCATGGTAAATGCCTGTATTTTTATGATTTTGATGTTACAAGCCAAATTCTGAAACTCAGATGCCACTGGGGCAATCCCAATTATTTTATTGAATGAACCGAATTTTTTCCTTGTTACCAAAGACTCTGAAGCCTATTTGATGTCTAGGACTTCATTCTTTATATTAGGGTTCACGTCATTTATATTCACCAATCTAAAGGCATTTTTTTTAATGGTGCATTGTAGTCTCACATCACAATGAGTATCAGTTTGGTGTTAACATACATGCACACAGCTCTTGGTGTCCCTCCCCCCGTCTCCCCCCCACATGTAGCACTGAGAATGATGTTGGTATAATCTCATATATACACATTGTTTATGACAGTAATTCCATAGATTCACTTCTTTCTTACCCTTCCCCTTCCCTTGTACCCCTTCCCTTGCACCACTGAGGGTTCTCCGTTGTCATTGGAGTCCCTTTTGTTTCCCCACTACTCCCTAAGTTGCGCATATTAATGAAAACATATGTCCCTTCTTCTTTTTTTTTCTAAAGGCATTTTAAAAAAATTTATTTATTTATGCATTGTAATCATACATCTTGATGGGTTTCAGGGTGGTAGAAGTATACATGCACACATCAGTCAATAGAGTGGGTGTGTGCATTTACATATTTGTCTACATCTTAAAACTAATAAAATCACAACTATTCTTCTCTAGGGAATCCTTTTTGATGTTTAAAGGTAATATGTAATTCTGCAGTTAAATATCTGTGTCCCTTTAAAATCATGTTCCTTTTTCCTGATGTCTGTACCTATTTTGGATGTAGATCACTGTGCATTTTTAAATCAAAGAAAATAACTTGAATTATTCAATCTCCACAAACAGAATCATTGTGTTTAAAAGTGTGAGGGACTTTCTGTCTGGTCCAGCCTCATCATTAGACAGAAAAGGAACCAGAGGCCCTCAAAGGTGAAGCAATTTGCCTAAAATGACACAGCTAATTAGTGGTTCAGCCAAAACCCTAATCCAGGACTTCTGGCTTTCAGTTCTGTGACCTTTCCACTATTCCGTGCTGCCTGCTGGTTTAAAAGAAAGAAAAAGAAGGGGGAGGGTGGGAAGAGGCGGGGAGGGAGGGAGGGAGGAGGAGGAAAGGAGAAAAGCAAAAAGAAAGGAAAATAAAAGACAAAGGAAAGGAAAAATTGGAGAATTAAGTTGACATATTGCCTTTAATTCTCCCACCTCTTTATAGAGTGTGAACAATCCTGATGTACTTTAAAAGGAACATTTAAAAATGTATTAGGATTTGTAAAAAAAAAAAAAAGACCAGGAATATTTGTGATATGCTAATTAGAAAGTACCTCATTATGCAAGAAACAGGAATCTTGGCAGAGGGAGATGCTATTCAGAGTAACTTAAGGCAACTTCAAAGGTAGGACAAAAGAGTGTTCTTTTTATTTATTTGATAATGTGTGGCTGCCATCAAATTTCTGATAGGGTCTGACACCTTTATAATAAACCCCATAGAAACTGGGGGAATCTGTCAGACACATGGAAGGAAAAGCAAACAATTTCATTTCCATCGGAGTCTCCTTAGGTGGAAGACGGGCCCTTCCCGCGGCACTCGCCTGCCAAACTTCTTCCTGTAGAAACTTGTCAGTGCCACTCTTACTCGTTTGCAGAGGGATCAGATTTTGGCAGCCACACTAATCACTCCAAGGTGACCCCCTATTTGGAGAAACACTCCTTCTCAGTTGTTGTTTCAGTACACGAATGCAACAATTATTTGAGAAAAAAATCAAAGCAGGTTTTCTCCCCAAAACTGCTTTTTCCTAACTAGAATTGCTATTTCTTCCAAAGATTTCTAAATGACATGGAGAAAAACACCAGAACCTGGTCAGATTTCAAATTCAGGAGCAAATAGGACCCCCCAGATCATAAAGGGAGCTTCCCTCACCCCTGAGGAGTCCCAAGAACCCCCAAGTGAGAGGTGGCTGACAGGCTGCCTGGGCGGGTCCTCACCCAGCTACTGTGGAGCGACCAGAGCCCTTTCTGCCCACTGTATCTGTGCGAGCGACCGCTGCTGGTGCGGTAGATGCCAGGGGAAGTCTCCCCTGTGTGTTTATAGGTACCGAAGTAAATGCAGGGCAAAGAGAGCATCCGGCCACGCTGAGCCTGTGGTAGTCTCTGGGTGGAGAGGGGCACGGGAAAGAGAAGAACCCCTCAGAGCAGCAGGCCTGACTTTCCAAGTAGAGCACGTAGGTTTTGGAGTTAGAACTAACCGGGTTGGGAATCCCAGTTTTGCTTACCAGCTGCGTGTCTACAAACAAGGTACTTGTCTCTGTGCACCTCAGTTTCTTCATCTGCACAGTGGGTCGTGGGGACTCCTTGCAGGGATGTTTTGAGGATACAGTATGATCTTTAACCAATATGACATGTTTAAAGTGCCTAGCAGAGTGTAGGGCTCATTGTGGGGCCTCAAAAATTGTGGCGATTATCATTATTCCTCCATTTATGGCTATATAAATGCCAATTTACTAGTGACTATTACACTTTAAATCAAGGAAGAGCCTAGATTAATTTACAGCACTGTTAAGTGATCACAAAGTACACACACCCCCATAACCACTGTCCAGGTGAAGATTAAACCTGACCAGGACGGCAGGAGGGCCCTGACCCTCCCATGCACAGCAGCTCCCCTACCTTCTTGTCAGAGTTAGCCTCACCTCCCCAGGATGCCAGGCCCCACTCCATAGTGGATGAGGTAGCCGGGTTCTTGTCCCCGAGGGGCTCATGTTCTCGGGACAATAAAATATCTGTGAATGAATTAATGAGATGATGTCAGAGAAGGCTCAGTGTTATGAAGGAAACCCAACAGGTTAGTGGGCTGGAGAAGAGCTGTCAGAAGCTACTTCCGGAAGGCTGGTCAGCAGAATCCCTGCAGCAGAGGAGGCTGGTCCAGGCAGGGAGCAGGCAGAGGGAGCAACGGCCCTGAACCGGATGAGCTGGGGACATGTTTGAAGAACAGGAAGAAGGCTAGAGGGGCAAGAGACTGTGATTCCATCATGGAAGGGAAGGAAGGGTTCTGTCATGAGGGCTTTGGGTTCGTTGGTTGGTTTTTGTGGTACTGGGGATTGAACCCAGGGGCATTCTACCTCCAATCTACACCCCCAGCCCCTTTTCAATTTCTTGATTTGAAACAAGGTCTAACTAGTTTGCTGAGACTCTCACTAAGTTGCTGAGGCTGGCCTCAAACCTGCAATCCTCCTGTCTCAGCCTCCCAAGTACTGGGATTACAGATGTGCACCACTGCGCCCGCCCATCAGGGCCTTGGGTTTTAAGATCAACTGCAATCAATATCATGAGAAAGACAAAACAGTGAGGAATTCAGGAGATGAGATGGCTTCCACTCCACTTCCTCCCAGCTGTGCCCCTTAGGATGCTGGCTAACGTGCTTTCTTCAAGTGCAGCATGGGATTTCATTCGCTTCTTACAACCACCCTGTGAGGTCTTCAAGGAAGGCGTGCTAATTTCCTGTTAGAGGCAATTGAAACCATGAGGGCTTGAGGCTTGTGGCAGAGGCCTTTTTACCACTCGGGGAGCCCACCCATCCTCATGGCAGACATTGCCTAGTAATGTTGGAGTAGCCTAGAATCTTACTACCTAAGAAACTAGTTGGCTCCGTCAGGGGACAGGTAGTCTTGTGTCTTCCAAAAGGTTCTTTGTGGAACATCAGTGCTGTGGTTTGGATGAGGTTTGTCCCCTAAGGGCTTGTGTGCTGGAAGTTTGGTCCTCAGCTTGGAGATGTTAGAAGGTGTGTGGTGCCTTTAAGAGGCGGGACTTAGTGCAAGGTGATTAGGTCATTGGGGGTGCTGCCCTCGGAAGGGATTACGGCTGGTCTGGTGGAGTGGATTAGTTATTCTCCTGAGAGTGAGTTATCATAAAAGAGCAAGGCTGGCCCCTCTGTGCTCTCTGGCTTCCGGTCTCACTGTGTGATCTCTCCCTCTTGCACATACTCCCTGGATGATACCATCCGCCATGATGTGATATACTAGGGGACTGACCTTGCCAGAGCTGGTGTCATGCTGTTTGGGCTTTCAGCCTCCAAAACTGTGTGCTAAATAAACCTTTTTCCTGTACAAATTTCCTAGCCTCAGGTATTTTGTTATAGCAATGAAAAACGGACCAGTGCAATCAATCGCATATAGTACTTGTGAAAGAAGGGATCCCAGGTTGAGTGCGTGTGGTGGACATGGTGCATGGTGCCTCTCACCACCCCGTAAAGAGTCCCTGTGTAAAATGTTACAAAGGTTCTGAGAAGCTCTGCAGGGAAGAAGTATATTAACCTTGCCATTTCCTGCTCCAGGCCCTAACCAACCCCCTTTTATAAGCAGGGTCCACGGACATCTCAAGGAATGCAAGTTCTGGAAATGCCATTTGGAAAACACCAGCCCAGAGCGCTGCTCTACAGTGTTTATTAAATGGTCTCTTGAAAGAGTTCAAGTATTTTCTGGGCCTGAAACTCTTCTCTGTGTGAAAGGATTAGAAACAACATCTGTAAAGTACTTCCATATGTTTAGAATGAAGAACCTGGGTGAATGGAGATTCAAAGTGTTGAAAATCATAAATCCACTTCTGTTTTGAACACTAATGTTAATTACTTTGCCCTTTGAACCCGCAGCATTTCCATTTAGTATTGTGCAGTGATTTGCTTATACTTCTGGATCCTAGGATCTCCAAGTAAGAGTCAGCCTTATCCGGTTTAAAAGATAAATGTTCCAAACTAGGCATGGCTTTGATTTTGCATTATTATCTACAAAGATATATATTTACATAGAAAAGAGCCCATTTATAGATCACTTGCAGTCATTGGTACCTGTTTCCATACAGATTGCTCTTTTAATTTTTTTTGGCTTTTACCTAGGTATTTGCACAACCATATCTGAACTTGCAGGAAATATTTTTGATAAGTATTCACGGAAACCCCACTAACTCTGGTGAAGTTTGTGGAAAAGGGTCTGATTCACTTCTAACTTCAACTTCATTGTTTCCTCACAGAATTTTCACATATCTTAACTCCTTTATCTCTCTATTTCCCAGCTCCAGCTCTGTATTGTCCTCTTCATTTTGTTAACTGTATGGGCCTACACTTTTAAAAATGCGAATGTTACCTTAATACTCTGTTGCTTGGAGTTCTGCATTTTTCGAATTAGGCTCTCAAAGCAAAAGGTTTTGAAATAGGAGAAAACACAGAGGTAAACAGGGTTCCTTACTGCAGGACTTTTCAGTGGCTTTAGCCACTGAATACATATTCTGATATGTATTGCTACTTTCCAGAAGGGGGCTAGAATAGTTAGTGTTTTCCAAACTTATTTAACAATCAAATGCCCATCTCATCCCATAGCAACCTGTAGGAATGTTGTTCTGCAAAGCTCACTTTGGGTAATGCTACTGTGGGATCACATCTAAGCCTGTCAGCCTGGATTTTCCTTAACCCCTCCTCTAGCATTGTGTCTCATTACCTCTTAGACAATCTAGCCCAGCAAAACTAATTGTTTTATAATCCTCCTGAAAAAATTTGCATTTCCCTACTTTGAATCTCTTCTCTCATTCTTTCCCAGTGGGGCTGGTATGCATTTCTTTCCTCTGCATCTGTATGAAAAATCACAGTTCTTCAAATCCCAGTGCATCTGGGAAGGCTTTCCTGACCACCACAGTCCTCAAAGCATCTCTCTTAGAGCTGTTATCTGTCCCACACCTTTGGCTGCTATTATGAACATTTGCTGCCTTGTGGTTTATTGCGTATGTGAATGCTGTCTCTGCTGCTTGAGCCTAAAACCTGTGTGTGTGTGTGTTCTTATGTGTATGTGTATGTGTATATAATCCCTAGTTGAGCTTTGCACACAGTGGAAGCTCCATTGAATGAAAAGGACAGTTTATATTTCATTTTAAAGACTGATGATTTCTTCTCTCTCTTCCAAGATATGAGGTCTGAAAGTGGGAGTGGGTGGGTCTGTGGGTTCACTGACTTTTTAGTCCACAAACTAGACAGAGGCTACAGAAAAAGAATGAATAATTGCTGTAGAAATTGGAACAAACATATTAAGTTCTTAGAGGATGCCAGGCTTGGTGAATAAAAAGCACTCTTATTTTCCCTAAATGAACTTACAGTCTGTTTGGGAAGATAAATATTATAATATGCTTTAATAAAAGGCCATGCTTGTAATCTCAGAGGCATCATAGGAATAGAGAAATGAGACTGGTTAGCTTAAGGTGTGGAGGGTTGCAGGAAGGCAGATAGAAGGAATCGAAGGGATGTAAACAGATTCACCAAAGAGAAGATAGGGATTTAGGCTAAAAGAATAAGATGAAATTAGAAGTTTGGAAGGAGAAGAGGAGAGAAAGGAGGTTGCAAGCAGAGGAAAGGAATGGCGTGAGTGAAGATTAGGAGCCAAGAAAACCTTGGAGTGTGGGTTGCATGGGAAGCACTGCAGAGACAAAGGTAGGATTTTATTTGTGGGGGATCATACTGTGGGAGGCCTTGTACCATAGAAACATCAAGAGGCCATTCAAACAAAGTTTAAGCCAGTGAGTAATGTGATAAAATTTATGCTTTAGGAAAAATGGAAGACCGAGTTGATTGCAGATGAGTAAAATGCAGGTTTCCTGCAGACCATCATGCATCCACATTCTTGGTTACTCTCAGTAAACCTGGCTAGAAGTACAGGAAACTTATAGCCTTATTGAGGGAGACCAAGATGCACATACTGGCCACCATTGTCTTTCCAAGTGGATTTTAATTCCTTGTGGTGCAAGAGACAATGTAGGTGCCTTAAACTCTGTTGTCCACCTCCAAGTGGCCATACCTGTGAATGAACAAATGCTCAGCTCATTTCAAGAAGATAAACTATGCCAGGTGTGGTGGCGCATGCCTATAACCCCAGTAGTTGGGAGACTGAGACAGGAGGATTGCAGGTTCGAGGCCAGCTTTAGCAATTTAGCGAGACTCTGTTTCAAAATTAAAAATAAAAAAGACTCAGAGTGTAGCTTAAACATAGAATGCCCCTGGGTTCAATCTGTAGTACAAAAAAAAAAAAAAAAAAAGAAGAAGAAAAGAAAAGAAGATAAACTGTCCCTGAGCCTGGTCTTTACTTGCCTAGAAACTTGCTTGCTGATCTTCTTAATGGCCTTTCTCTCCAGGTTTCTCTAGCAGGAGCCTCAAGGTGTCCTATTATAGAGCGGGGAAAGAATGTTTTCCATGGAGAACCTGTCCTGACACCCCAAAAATCCTCCCGGTGTTATGTGAGGTGGGGGGCACCTCAATCTTCGGAGCTTCAGGGCATCTGGTTTAAGAGCCATCTGCTTTAATCAGGCATTTTGCCTGATTTATGTAGAAGAAGATGATGAGGGAGAGGGTGCGTATATACTATGTTCTCTTAATTAGATCAGAATTATCATGCAAGTGCCAGAGGCCCAGGCACTGATGTGTTTGCGTTATTTGATGTCATTGTTGTTTTTTCTTTAATTGCTCCTCAGCTTAAGGTTTCAAAGTTCCTTGTTAGTGTTCTTAAAACTTCAACGATTTGTATTTTGGGAGTTTTCAGACTTTTGATTTTTAACATAAAAATTACTGGATCTCTTTTACACTGTTTGTTTTATACATATACCATCTCCCTACCTGATAAAAAGTTAACAGTTTATAGTACTTACTATGTTCCAGGAATTGTTACACATGCCAGATGTGTGAACATTCATCTAATTTTCCTAGTAACCCACTGAAGTAGGTCTGGTTATTATATCGCCGTGGCATAGATTAGGAAGCTGAAATAGTGAATGGTACAAGTTGAGTATCCCTGGGACCAGAAGTGTTTCAGATTTTGGAATATTTGCAAATACAAATGAGATAGCTTGGGGATGGGACTCAAGTCTAAACATGAACTTCATTTATGTTTCATATATACCATATTCACATAGCCCACAAGTGATTTTGTACAATAATTTTACGTGTGTTTTTACCAATAATTGCACCTGTGTTTTGTCACATGAAGCCAGATGTGGAATTTTCCACTTGTGTCATGTTGGCACTCAGAAAACTTCAGATTTTGAAGCATTTTGGATTTTCAAATTAGGTATGCTCAACCTGTACTAGTACTAGAAAAGGTACACCTGAGATTTGAATCCAGACAGCTTAGGTCCGCAATCTGTGCACATACACACTCCATTTAGATTACTTTTTCTCAGGTAATTTTCACATTTGCTGCATGTAGAAAGATGTTACCATGCCATTTTTCTAAAAGGAAAAAAATTCTATACTTTCATGTGCCAGAAAGGGATCATGCATTTCCAACTAAGTTTATCCCTTTCCTTTCTAGAAGTTCTTGTGGAAAATACAAATGATATTCCAAAGTTGTAAGGTGGGCTTGGTTTTCAAGTGGTGTTAGTATATGTAGTGAAAGTCAAAAGAGGGGAGTTTTAATTTTCGCACTGACTCAGATAAACTGTGGCCTGGTACAAGTTACCTACATTTCCTGAGCCTATTCCACGTGTATAAAACAACTTCAGCTTTAAAGTTCCTTGATGCTATAACACAAAACAATAGAGAGAAAGGTTTTGGCTGACTGTGGGAAAGATGGCAGAATCTGGACCAGTTCCTCTAAAGATGACCCGACCGAGGAGAACTTTGCTGGGAGGTGTGGACCTAGAAAGAGCAGGGGTGGAGGGGGCTCCCAAAGAAACATGTCCTTCAGATAAGATTCAGCTTGTACTATTGTGATATTTTTTCTGTCTTGCTTGCTGGCATGCCATTTTCATCGAATTATGGTTTTCTCCCCCATTATAAATAACTGCCATTTGGAATTTTGTCACTCTTTCCTGTTAGCACAAGCATAATCATCACTAACAGAAGGAATAATGGTAAAGGGTTTACATTCTCTTCCATTTGATTTTGTTTGTGAATCAGATTTAACTCAAGCCTGACACCTGACAACCCCTCAGGTTTAACCGGTGACCGGTCTGCTTCATGACAATCATTTTATAGTAGTTCTGACCTTTGGATCAGATTGTTATTCCCATATCCTAATTGAATATTTTTTTTTGGCCTTACCAGGGATTTAACCCAGGGACATTCTACCTCTGAGATACACCCCTAGCCCTATTTTTTATTCTTTATTTTGGTCTCACTAAGTTGTGGAGGGCCTCACTAAGTAGCAGAGGCTGGCTGCGAACCCAGATCCTCTGGTCTCAGCCTCCCAAGTACTGGGATTACAAGCATGTGCCTCCATGCCTGGCTCCCCAGTTGAAAATTTTATCTGTATGCTTTCTCTTTAGTCTCTCATTGTTGATTGTGACATACTCCTTTACAAATAGGATATGAAACTCTAATATCATTTTCATGGAAAAAGGGATGTTTGGTTGTATGGCATTCTTGTATCTTCATTGAGACCCTCTTTTTCTTATTCCTCTTGCTAAGGTTTATCTTAGTTTTCGTTAATATCTTTTTTAAAAGTCCAGGGATGGAGTAAAAATTAAGCATGTGTAAAACATTTAGTCACCTGGGCCTTCCAGTGGTCAGTAGTAGAAATCTTTGAAGTCTGTGACATATACAGTTGGGCTGCCAATTTGTGTTAAAAAATAAAACTGAAACCAGTTAAACTTAACAAAGTTTACTTGAGCAAGATACAAATTCTAGAACAGGCACATTCTAGACCAAAGATGATTCAAAATGCTCCATCCCACCACATGCAAGGTTATATTTATAGCCAGATACACAGAAGCAACCTGATTGGCTACAGTCAGCATTTGCCTTGTATGTGAGCTGGCAGCCTGTGATTAGGAGAAGCTTGATCACTGTGATTGGCTGAGACTCAGTTGCTTGGTTACAAGGGTATACTCTTAGGTTAGGTTACAGTTTGTTTACACATGGAGTCAAGTTATAGTTCACTATTTAGGGAGGTCACGTTGGGCCAAACTTTATTATCTAAGTACAAAGACAGGTTTGAACCAAACTTATTTCAGTTTAACAGTTGTAAATTTAAAAAAAATATTGCTGATTTGATTAACTGAAATTCTGCACTCAAAGTGTATAGAATATTAGATCAGGGAAGAGATGGAATAGGAAATATACATCTTAGTATATGAAATGAACAGTGTATTTTATTTTGTCATTCAATGCAACTGGAAGTTGAAGAAATTTGTCCACATATTTGATACTCCAGTACAAATTAGAGGAAAGGAAAAAAAAAGGCTATCTTTTATTTATAGTTTTTTTCCCCCATGAGTGGACTCTATTTTATGCATCAAGGGATCAGTGACTAAACTTTCAATTACTGTGTTTCAGCTCTCGAACTACCTATAAACATCATCATAGATTTCAGAGTTGATCAAGGTGGGTACATGTTCACCATCCCTACATTTGGCATGTGCATGTGTCCTGAGTATTAAGAAAATATTTTTTTTTTGCCTGGGGTGGTGGTGCACATATGTAATCCCAGTACTTGGGAGGTTGATACAGAAAGATCACAGATTTGAGATCAGCCTCAGCAATTTAGCGAGGTTCTCGGTAACTTAGCGAGACCCTGTTTCCAAATAAAAAATAAAATAGGGCTGGGGGTGAAACTTGGGAGGTAGAATGCCCTTGGGTTCAATCCCCAGCACCACACACATGTGTACACACACACGAACACATACACACGAACACATACACACACACACACACACACACACACACACACACACACACACATCATTTTTCTCTAAATCTTTGCTTTTATTTGCTGACAAGTGCTTTAGGAAATTTCACTGAAATTCTGATTGACTTTAAAACTTAATGAGACTGCTTACTGAAAGGTTAAACAGATTTCAAAAATATGACAGGGGAAGAGAGAGTGAAAGGATAGAACCTATTAAGCCAAGAGCTCAAGGAAAAGAGGCCAGGATGGCGAAGTAGTGGATCTGCCATTTTTTGGGCAGAGCTAGTGAGGAAAATGAGGCCAGATGAGTGTTCAGTGAATGCTAAGTCTCTCTCTTTCTCTCTCTCTCTCTTACTCTGTGTGTGTGTGTGTGTGTGTGTGGTATTGGGGATTGACCCCAGGAGTGTTCTACCTCTAGCTCTAGCTATACCCCTAGCGTTTTTATTTTTTATTTTGTAACAGGATCTGGCTAAGTTGCTGAGGCTGTCCTTGAACTTGTGATCCTCCTGTCTTAGCCTCCTAAGTACTAGGGTTACCATGCCTGCTAAGTCTCATTTTTTTTCCTGGATCACTTCATCCTTAAAAGCATATAAAAATGTCATAGTCTCTCAGAGCACTGCCCCAGCCCCAACCTGGATCCTGTTTTACAGTGGGAGGTGGGACCAGAGACCAGCAGTTATGTCTCTTTTGTCATCAGGGAAAGGTGTCCTCTTTAGTAACTCAGCATCTATTCCCCACGCCAGCTCTTCCCTCATTTAGTTCATTCTTGGCGTGCACAATCACTTTTAGTCTCTTCATGTTATATTATATTCATTGGGCCTGTTTGCTAGTCCAGATTCTATGCTGGACTCAGGAGATACAAAGTTATGGAGCTGTTCTTCAAAGGTATCTCCCAGCACCATAGCAGGGAGCAGACAGGGATGGCACTCATGCCAAGTGCCCAGTGTTAGAGCAGAGCACCCATGGGGAGCTAGGGATGCGGGCGGAGGAGCTGACTGCTTGGGAGAGTCAGAACTCCTTCAGCTTTTTTGTTTTTTCTTCCCAGCCCTTTTTATTTTTTCTTTTGAAACAAGGTCTCACTAAGTTGCTGAGGCTGGTCTTGAACCTGCGATCTTCCTGTCTCACCCTTCCAAGTACTCGGATTACAGGCATGTGCCACCACATCCAGCTCTCCTTCAGCTTTTTATTCATGTAGTGTGATATTTGCAGGATAGGGAAGCAAAATAATATGCTGTGTCGACCAATGCCATTCAAGCACTGGAGTGTGCTCCTGCTCTAGGGTCCGGGTGCTTGCTTGGCAAGTCTGTAATTGCCCTGAATGCTCAACTTTCCCAGTGGCATCTGAGGGGAAATGTTAGGAGAACATTTAGACATCAGGTCAAGAAATCACAGTAACTATTTGCCAACAAGGTTTAGTGACATTTTTTAGAGAACATGAGAATCCCAGACAGCAGAAGATGTTCATTTCTTTGAATTGTTTCTGAACCTATGGCTTGGATGACGGAAGTCACATGGGTCTTATGCAGGTCATCTATCATGCTGGTAAGGTGGCAGAACCTCCTCCAAAGATGGTGACATTTGCTCAGGTGTACTTGAAAAGCTTGGGGGAAATGAGGAAGTGTTGATTAAACGGGAGAGAAACATGGTACCCACAGCACTGTGGTCCTGATTGCTGAGAAGGAGCCAGAGGCCTACTGCCTCCCCTGGATGCAACAGTGTCCTCTGGAATAGAAGCTCTTAGGGAAGGCAGCAAGTTGGGTACAGCTGCTCACAGCAAAACCTCAAATGGGTGGAAATAAGGTTCCTGACAACTGAATTTGTCCCTGCATTAAGAGTAAACCCTTTTGTTACAACTAAACTCCTCTATTAAGAAAGAAAGAGTAAGCCCCTTTTTTCTTCCTTATTCTTGTCCACGAAAATATGTTTTTAATATAGTACAGTGAATACACCATTGAACTTTTTTGGTTTATTTGTTGTTTTGAGGATTTTCCCAGGTTCACTTGATTTGGTAATAATCATCGTCGCAAGACATGAGAATGTAGTTCCAGGAGATTTACATTATTTTCTGTAAGTTTAAACAACCAAATAAACATTGATTATGTAGTTATTTGCTGAGGGTTCTGGTGAATGAAATTAAAGCTTCCCAGGACTGTAGGATGTAGGCTGTTTTTAGTATACATGATAAACACAAGAAAGCAAGCTGTGTATCTTATAACAGCTTTGTCATGAAAAGGCAAGGAAATAGACAATAAAGAAAACACAAACCACTCCTTAATAGTGCTGTCAGAGTTGTCTGATGGAGATAGATGCTATCATTGAAAGATAGTCAGATTCCATTCAGAATCTGTATCAACCTGCATATAAAGGGATGGTTTGAAGAAGCTGTTTTTATGATGTCTAAGCTCTTTTTTTCCTATGGTAGTAATAATCCCATGAACGGTTATAAGTTTTAGTGTATCACCTTTTCAATTTGCTGACTTACATCTCCATCATTGGAAGTAATTTGTTTTAATATATCTATATGCCAAATGATTATACAGCTTTGAAAATAAGAAATGTTTTCATTCCTTAGATTAAATCAATAAAGGTAAAATTAGGTCTGTCAGAATACTTAGACTAGCCATTTGTCACACTATTAGCTTGTCAACTTGGAATTTACCTGTATTAATTTTGGCTTCACTAATTCTAATTTTGTATTTGGATAAAAATCTGACTAGGTTTACTTTTGTGAGATTTATGAAAAGGCTTGTTAGATTGTATAATTGTATAAATAGACACAGTCAGTGACTATTTAAAGGTATGTAAGGGATCATTTCTTTTGAAGTTTCCATATACTTGAAAATATTGATGAACTATTTAAAAGTCATTCTTCTCAGTCAATTAATGGGACTCTGGAGATGGTTTGCTTTTCCTGGCTTCTTTCTGTGATGTATTAATTCCAGGCTTTATTATGGCAGGACCAAGGAATGGGCTTCTAACAAGCAGTCACGTGGATTTTTCCCAAGATTTGCTTATGGATTCAGAGCATCTCAGGACTCATAATACCATGGGAAATAATTAGTGTAGATAATGGAGGGAAGCGTGTGGTGGAGGAACTGCTTGCCTCATGGTGGCTGAGAAGTAGAGAGAGAGAGAGAAAGGAGGGGACCAGGGTCCCAATATCCCCTTCAAGGGCACACCCTTAATGACCTAACTTCCTTCCACTAGGCCCCACCCCTTAAATGTTCCACTACCTCCTAATAGTGCCATAGGCTGGTGACCAGGCTTTTAGCATATGGGCCTTTGGGGAACACTTGTCCAAACCAAAACAAAGACTGAAAGTAAAATATACTTAGTAATAAAAGTCTTCATATTTAAAACTTTCTTTGGATGATTCTCATAGCATTGTCCTCTTTATGTGGTCTTTCAAAGTCATAGTTATGAAAGTCAGTTATTCCACTAAACAAGGTAGTAAGAATTTCAGTTGTTACTATGTTGAACATGGAAATGCTGATTAATAGAACTCTGTTGACAGAACTATATTCTTTAAAATATAAAGTGAGCTGGCTGTGGTGGCACATGCCTATAATCCCAGTTCTTGGGAGGCTGAGACAGGAAGCTTGCAGGTTCAAAACCAGCCTCAGCAACTTAGTGAGATTCTCAGCAACCTAGAGAAATGCTATTTCAGAATAAAAAATAGAAAGGGGCTGGAGTGTAGCTTGGAGGTAGAATGTCCCTGGGTTCAATCCCTAGTAACTAACACACACACACACACACACACACACACACACACACACACCAAAAAATAAGGGTTACTTTCTTAGAGAATTTTCTTTTTCTTAGTTTAGCAAACCTACATTCATGGAGTTTACTGAATGTAAAGATTGTTTTTTGCATGCAACCTTATATGATTCTATCCCAAAAGTTAGAACTAGACATCATGCAAATACTGGTAATATGTGACTTACATCATGCAAATACTGGTAATATGTGGCTTACCTGATGACTGCCTAAAATTACTTATGAGCTTCTCATCTCTTCAATTCCCGCCTCTGTGTTAAGTGATGGGCAGCACAGTGAGTATTCTTCTGGCGGGTGAGCGCCATCCTCTGTCTGTGGCTGAGGGATGCCATCCTTGTATGGGACCTCGGTCCCTATGCCTCGAGGTCAGCTCTGCTCTAGTTTTACCCGAGATTTATTTACTTATTTGTTTTTTTTTTTTTGCCTCATCAGCTGTCTTTTTCTCCTTAACTACTGTGAAATATCTCCAGGGAATAAGAATTCTTTGTCCTCTTCTTGGCCCCCCTTCAGAAGCCGTATCTTTTTTTAGTGCCTTTGATAAGTATTTCTTGTTCTGTTTTCAAATCTTGCTAAACTTGAAAAAGTTTTTGAACCTTGAAAAGCATGTATCCTGATCCGCTTTCAGTACTAATGCCAGTGAGTAAAATTACACTAATTGCTTTTAATCTCTTAGTCACTTTAGTTTTGGTATGAGAACATTGTGGTATTTATGAACAGGCTTTTGTGCCAGAAAAATAATATAAAACCATTGCTCAGAAAAAATCATGCCATTAGGCGTGCCATTAGGAGCCATCAGCAGCACATAATAATGGCAATTAATGACAACCAAGGGCCAAGTTACTGTATCTGATTTTTTTTTAAAAGAGCAAAACATATGAAGTTTATTTTATTATTATTTTTTCTACTTTGTGTAAGTATTTTTACATCTGCTTGTGATTATTCTGCCTTGTAACTACCACCTCAGGCCCAGTTCTTTTTTAGGGGAAAAAAATGAATTCCTTATGTAATAAGTTATGGTTTGGAAAATTTCTCTGACAGACCGTGAGCTCTTCTTATGAAACATTCAATAGGAGAAGAGAAGTGTAGCTATAATTCACTGCAGAAATATGGGTTCATAATAGAAAGAGCATGGATCTGATGTATCCAAGTTAGTTAGTTTTGTAAGGATGAAAATGTAGTAATTTAATATGAGGTGTAGTAGTCTGAAAACAAACAAACAAACAGAAACCTTACCACTGTATAAAGTATGGCTTGTACCAAGACCGCACGGCACCAAGCAAAGTCATTTGGAAAGACCTATTTCAGGATGGCTTATGGATCAGAAATACCTTCAGTTCAGGATTATACTGTAGCATAGACTCTAAAGGAAGTTACTGCCAGACTCTAGAATAGGTACACACTTTACATGCACTTAAATGACAAGTGTGTCTAAAAATTTTAAATATAAGGGAGAGATGTAAAGGCTCTGTGTCAGAGACTTGGAATAACCTATTTGACACTGATAACCAAAAGGGCTTCTCGCAGACTGTGGTTTTTAAAATTAGAAGCTGGGTATGTCACAATCCAAGAAGCACATGATAGAGCTGTTGCTAGGATAAGTGTACTGCCTTGTGCCAATAGCTGAGTAAATAAACAAGAGAAACCCACATACATTGAAGGCCCTGATGCTCGTAACTCATTGACCATCTGCTTATGATTATTTTTTTAATCCTGTGTTTTCTCACCCTACAATATCTATGTATCTGACACTTTGGAATTCAGATCTGCTATAATGAGATTAGTCAGTCCCTGTGATTCTGCAGTTTGCTTTTCAGCGAAAGTTTGAAAAGACCATGAAGACTATGGAATCAATGATAAGACAGAACGTTGTCACAGAGTCACGTTCCAAGACTTGTATATAAGCTGTGAATGTTACTTCTCAGATTTTTAAAGTGTTACTTATTTTTCACAAGATGTCTTTTTGTTTTTAATATAAAGATAGTCTTCAGTCTTTCCCCTGCATGTTACATCCTGTTGGAATGTTCAGATCTCGCTATAAGCTTTTTGTATGTGTGTATTGTGCACATGACATTTTGGGGGACTGGTTGGTTTCTTTGGGTCTTCCATTCTGGGTTTCTGGAAGGGTGTTGAAGACTGCCTTGACAACTTTTTTTTTTTTTTGATACTTGGGATGGAACCCAGGGGCATTCTACCTCTGAGCTACATTCCTAGCCCTTTTTATTTTGAAACAGGGTCTCACTAAGGTTGCTGAGAGTCTTGCTAAGGTACTGAGGCTGATCTCGACCTTGTGATCCTTCTGTCTCTGCCTCCCAAGTACTGGGATTATCGGCGTGTGTCACCACGCCCAGCTTGCCTTGATAATTTTTTAAATGGAAACTGCGCTCATAACACATACAACATGCAGCCTTTCCCCTGAGACCCTGGGATTTGGGATTGTTTTCATAGATACTGTGGGAATAATGGCTCCACCCTTTACCACCGCACAGGTGTGTTGAAAGGATAAGTGAGACGATGTATGTAGACTTGCTTGGAGTTCTTTGGATGAAAGCTATTTAAACTGGGTATGTAATTAGTTTCAGCCCCATTATTATTTGTGCTTCTCCTGGAAATTGCCCAGGGAAGCTCCACAGGAGGGCAGAGCTGCCAGAGCTGCCGGCAGATCCTAAGTGTGTTTTCCCAGGAGCACCAGCTGGGGATCTGGGACAGTTTTGCTGTGGTTTCTGTGCAGTAAATGGTGAGTGGACAGTCATGCTGTCTTTCTAAGAGAAGGGGATCTTGACTCAGACGTGGTTGTACCCATATCCCAGCAGATGGCAAGGAACAGACTGTAGAGACTTGGAGGAAAACTAAATGCCATGAATGTGTGCTCTGGTTTGAATGGCACCTCTAAAACTCACGTTGCACTTTAATCGCTACGGTGAGGGTATTAAGAAGGGGGGCCATTAAGAGGTCCATGAAGGCTCTGCCCTCGAGTATGGATTAATGTCCTTATCAAGAGAGCAGTTGTTGTAAAAGGAGGAGTTTGGCCCATTCTGTCTCTTTCTCTCTCTGGCCCTTCTGCCTTCTGCCATGGGGTGATGCAGCAGGAAGGCCCTGGTCAGATGCCAACACCATGTTCTCGGACTTCCCAGCCCTCAGGACCTTAAGTAAAATAAATCTGTTCTTTATAAATTACCCAGTTTCAAGTGCTCTAGTCCCCCCTCTTCTGCAAGGGACACATTCCAAGATCCCCAGTGGATGCCTGAAACAGCAGATGCTACTGAATCCATAGTTTTTCCTATACATACATACAAAGCTTAGTTTATAAATAAGGCTTGGTAAGAGATTAATAGCAACAATAAAGTAGAACAATAGTAACAATATACTGTAATAAAAGCTATGTGAATGTGATCTTTCTCAAAATATCTTGTTGCACTGTTTTCACCCTCTGGTAATGACGTGAGAGGACTCAATGCCTCCTTGATGAGATGGGGTGAGGTGAATGACAGACATGGTGACGTAGTGCTAGGCTACTACTGCCCATACTTGAACACAAGCCCTGCAGTACTGCAGCCGTTGGTCTGGTAACTGAGATGCTTATCAAGTGACTAACGGATGAGTAGCATATGCAGTGTGGATACACTGGACAGAGGGAGGATTCATGTCTCAGGCAGGATGGAATGCGAAGGCAAGAGATTTCATCATACTTCTCAGAACAGTGCACAATTTTAAACTTATGAATTGTTTATTTCTGGAATTTTCCATTTAATGTTTTCACACTGCAGTTGACTGTGGGTACCAAAATTGCAGAAAGTAAAATCATAGATGAGTGAAGGCTACTGTATTCTGTTATAGCAGCAGAAAGTGGACTAAGACAATGTACTCAACCCACTTTTGGAACTATAGCTCTAGTTGGGATCCCTTCTTACCAGTGACACTGGGAAAGGCTTCATGAACCCTTAGTAAAAGTGATCCCCTTGTAAGTAATTTTTCTTTGGGTGTATTGGGGGTGTTCTACTATTCTCTTCAACTCCAACCTCCCAACAATTAGAACTGAGTAAAAGTCGTTTTGTATTTACTGTCTCTTGGTGAATGTTGACAGTCATGTGGGCAAAGCTTAGATTTATAGATCTCTCTTTAAGCAGCTGTAGTCTGGTTGACTAAAAAAAAAAGTTCAGAGAGTCTCAAGAGGACTGAAGATAACTAATGAGCTTTTATCACTTTGTTGAGTATTTTAAGATGTACATATTATTCTTAGCTATTGTGTAGAAGTCTTTCTAATAGTGTTTGTTGATTTGTGCACACATATATGGAGAAACTATATATGCCTACCCCTCTGTCTCACCATATATAGATAGATAGATGATAGATAGATAGATGGATATAGATATAGATTTATCTTACAATTTTACAATATAAAATTAAGTTTGCATGTCATGGGATATCTTTGGCTTCTATGCTTTCTCAAGAACAGAGTCACGAGTCACATGCATTTGAATAGCTCTGTTCTTCACTATCTTCAGACTTAGAGACTCTCTGCTGCCTCCTTCCCTGGCCAACATTCTGTCCTAAGGGGTCCCAAACAAAGCCTGTTATTAGGGGCTGGAGGTTATAGGAATTGTGGTTATAGGAATTGTCGAGCTCCAATGCTTTGAGTTTTTACTCTTAAAAACACAGAGTCTCCCTCCCTTCTTTCTCTCTCTTCCTTCCACTTCTAGGCTTACTCTTCAGTAGTGATGAGCACCATGGCCAAGGTTTTAGAGGATGGGCAGTAGAAAGGAGGCCACTGTGGTTCTGTTTTCTCCTCCTCTTTGAGAGCCCAGAGGCAGAATGGCTTTTTTAAAAAAATAAATACTTTTATTGGTGCATTACAGTCTCACATCATAATGTAGTTTATATTGATAGGGACATACATGTACACAGCACTTGGTGGACTTCCCCATGGCTCCCTCTCCATTCCCCCCTTCCCTATACATGCTACTGAGATTGGCATTGGTAATCTCACATATGTACATAATGTCTGTGGAAGGGTTTTCTTCATTAATTCTCTTTCTCCCCCCATCTCCTAGACCACTTCCTTCCATTATCTAAAGTCTTTCTTGTATCCCAATTACTCCCTAGCTTCTTCATATGCGAGAAAATATATGCCCCTTCACTTTCTGTGACTGGCTAATCTCACTTAACATAATGTTCTCTAGGTTCATCCATTTTCC
This sequence comes from Glis glis, assembly GCA_004027185.1. Classification (NCBI taxonomy): domain Eukaryota; kingdom Metazoa; phylum Chordata; class Mammalia; order Rodentia; family Gliridae; genus Glis; species Glis glis. Next base: position 23,249 of record PVJS01024449.1, read on the forward strand.
TGCAAATGACATAATTTTGTTCTTCTTTACTGCTGAGTAGAATTACAATGTGTGTATATCCCATAATTTTGTAATTCATTCATCTATTGATGGGCACCTAGGTGGGTTTCATAATTTGGCTATTGTGAATTGTGCTGCTATAAACATGGATATGCATGTATCACTATGATATTCTGATTTCAGTCCCTTTTGAAAGATACCTAGGAGTGGTATAAGTGGATCCATTCCCAGTTTTCTGAGGAATCTCCACACTGATCTTGATAGCAGCTGTACTAATTTGTAGTCCCACCAACAGTATATAAGAGTTCGTATTTCCCCACATCCTCACCAGCATTTATTGTTGTTTGACTTCTTGATGATTACAGAATGGTTTTTATATGATGCCTCTGCATTGGCTCCAGGCTAAGTCTCCCTTTGTAGAGAAGAACCCATGATATTCCACTGTGGAGTTCAGTTACCTGGAGAGCTCTCTGTAACCAGTGTAGGAGCCAGAGGCCTTGTTGGTCTGTCCAACCTCTGTGGCCCTTTGCCCCATCTGCTTATGCTGCAGTGGTTGGTTCCTTGTTTGCAAAGCCCTCTGGAAAATTTAGTGCTGGACTGTGTTGCATCAAAAAGAGAGATCAAAGAGCAGTGAACTTAAAACCTGGCTCTTGAGAAGAGTGGAGTTTTGCTAATTTTAGCTTTACATGAACACTTTAGATACTGTTAACTCAGAGGCTGAACATCAGCTGGGAGCACTGTGCCAGTGTCCACCTTGAACCCTATGAGTTCCCCAAGAGATGCAGATTCTGTTGATGACCCAGATTCTGTTTCTTGGGGACACCTGAATCCTGTATTTGTGCACAGTTCTTCAACAGACTGTTGTCCATCATTTGAACTTGAAGGGATACTCCCAGGCAGCTGGTGCATCACCCCCATCTTGGCCAGGCCCCACACTCTTGGCAGCTTCCCAAGGATCTCAGGAAGGCTGTGCATGAGAGTGTGTGGCAGGCCTGGGAAGTCTGGGCTTAGTTTCCTTTGGGGAAAATGCCAGCTTTGGCCCAGGATCCTGGTTGGCTCTGACCAGTAAGTGGATAACTAATAGGCTCATTGGTATTCTGTGTGTACAGTATTAATAGTCAGAAATGGAACTCTACCAGAGAGATGATTTTTTAAAATGAAAGAAGTTAGGCTGGGGTGAGGAGGAGAGGTCTCCAATTCCAAGTGACTTGAAGGATGCTGAAAGGTCCTCTCTTTCCAAAGGCAGTGACTTTGGGTGGCCTTCCAGCTGTTTGTAATTCTCGCTGTGTGGTTGGGGATCCAGAGCTGCCTCTCTGCTGCCCAGCTCTGTGACCTGAGCCATGTCACTTCACTGCTGTGCCCCTTCCTTCTGGTCAGCAGAATGAGTGAGATGGTTCAGGTGCTGCCAGGTAAGTAATGGAAACTAGTGAAATGGGCCACATGGACATTATTTTCTATAGTTTCTTGAAACATGTGACCTTCTGAATACCACTAGGACATGGGGATTGAGAAATAAATTTCTAGTTTGAGAAAAGTTTGCAGTAGCGTGTGCAGTGACACATGGTCACTAACTGCTAGCCTCTGTGTTGGGGAAGATCATGGAATGTATATTGGGGAGGGTCTTGGAGAATGTGTGGCCCATCTAGAAGGCCACTAGTCAGCTTCAGGCTTCATTGCCATTTCAGGGGGAAAAGATTCTTGCTATGATATTTCTAAAACTTGCCCAATTTCTAAAACACTTCAAGGACCAAAAATAAAATACTTGTGTGTGAGCAAGAGTTGACCAGTTTTATGTATTTGGGATCAGAACCATCTCTACATTCTTAGTTCAAAGTTTTTTGGGTCTCTGATTCTTGTAACCTTCTGAACTGGAATCTCCAACTCAAGGTGTCCATGGATCAGCACGTCAGCACCTCTCGTGAGCTTGAGAGAAATGAAGAATCAGTTTCCCACCCACACCTACAGGATCTGCATTTTAAACCACATTCACTGAGTATTTTAGGAAAGATCCTGCTAAAATTTTTCAGAGTAGGGGAAAAATATAAATACCTGCTAGAATGTTAATGTGAATCCAGTATTCAGATTAATTTACTGAGCAAAAAGATGAACAGGTCAGAATATGTGATTAATTTTGATGAAGGGAGAAAATCAGGTTTGTGACTTGTTGCAATATTGTTCTGCATTCTCTGCATAGCAGGGTAGAGGATAGGTAGAGGCTTTGAGTCTCTGGTTGAGGATAAAGGGTCATTAACTTTATTAAGGATTTTAAGCACCTACCCAATGGCACACTTTCACTTAATTTATCTTAAGTCCTGACAGTGGTCTTCTGAGGTAAGAATTATCATTTGATTTGATTTTTTTTTTTTGTACTGGAGGCTGAACCCAGGAGCATTCTACCTCTGAGCTATATGTTGAGCCCTATTTTTTATTTTGAGACAGGGTTTCACTAAGTTGCTGAGGCTGGTCTTGAACTGGCTATCCTCCTATCTCAGCCTACCAAGTACTGGGATTACAGGTGTGCATCACCATACTGGGCTCTCATTCCGATTTTTAGAGGAGGAAACCAATTTGCAGAAAGCTTATGTTGACATCCAAGGCCACTTGCTGGGAGAGGAAAGAGCTGTGATTTGCAGCCAGGAGATCTGGATGCCAGGAGAGCTGTCCAGTACATCATTTGCAAGACTTTGCCACCACCTGGCTTTGCCCTGGACATTTTTAGATTGAGTGAACCTGCCCGGTAAGGGTACCATTTGTAGAATTTCCAACAGTGAGAAGGACTAACTTGTAGGTTTTACACTGCTGCTCCAAGTTTGTTCATTTTTTTTAACTTTTTGGAACAGCTATTTATTAGGTCTCCAGTAGTGGGTTTCCTCCAATAAAAAGTGAGAGCAGCGACAAAATACTAAATATTTGTCACTTCATAAGGTCCAATTATTCTGCTTTAACAGTTGTTTTTGCATTTAATCCAGGAAGTTGGTTCCTGATTTTGATGTTGAATTAGAATTGCAGACAATAGCAAATTGGGAACATACAGGCCAGTCTTGGAGTTGAAAGAAAAGTGAATGGGTATGAATTTATAAAGCATGCTTTTTGTGCACCTTTTAGGAAAAAATTTCCTCTATAAGGACCTCTTCGATTTACTATTTAACATTTCAAAGGATTTTGAAGGACTCTGCCTTCTCAAAAGTTGCCAAAGATTTTAGCTATTGTCATCATTAGACTTCAAAGCAGAAAGTTCGGGCTATTTTAATGCCAATGATTTTAATCCTAACTTTTGTATTGAGATTAGGGACACAAAGGACAGCACAGCAGGGGTAAGCTGAGTTTTTCCTGTATGGCTTTGTTTTTCTTTTCCCTAAAGAATCACAATGAGAGCTGCACTCTATGAAACTGTTCTGTATCTTGGGTAGACTTTTTTTTTTTTTTGGAGGTCTGAACTATGATGAAATCTGCACAATGGTGTCTGTCATTTAAAAAATAGCTGCAGTAGAGAAAGACTTGGCACTATAGATCAACTTTGTGTGCTCACAGCCTGATTCCATAAAAGATAAAGAGCCAAAAAGCTCTCTCAAATTATATGTGCCCGTTATTTGAGTATGTATATGGGGTGAAGGAACTGGTGTGTATTAGTTGCAGTGTCCTCCAGCAGCCTCAGGCCATCTGTGCTTTGCCAAGGGACCTCTCTGAGGTAGTCACCTTCTGTTCTTTCTCACATAACATTCTTCCCCACTTCCATGGACTTGCACACAACTGCTCACACACCTTCCTACTCTCAGCCAGGGTATCAAATGTGGACACATTTGTACGGTGTCCCCACAAAACAAACTCCCCAGAAGCATCCCATGGGACTCTGCTAGCTTCAATGTGCGGGAAGCCACTGAACTCCCTTGATGTATGGCTTCTCAAGTGTTGCACAACTATCTTGTGTAAATTCAGAAGGTGGCTAGACAGTGAATAAAGTTCATACAGCCATCCCTCAGTATCTGCAGGGGAGCAGTTCCAGGATCCCCATGGATACCAAAATGTGAAGATGCTCAAGTCCCTAATATAGTATGGTGTAGTACTTGCAGGTAACCTGTGTACATCCTCCTGTCTACTTTAAATCATCTCTACAATGTAATGCCATGTAAGAGGTGGTTATACTGTATTTTTAGGGAACGATGACAAAAATATCTACATATTTAGTACAGATGCAGTATTTTTATTTTCCTGAATATTTTTGATCTACAATTGATTGATTCCACAGATGAGGAGCCCTCAGATGCAAAAGACTGACTGTAATTTTCTCTTTTAATGTCAACTTAGGTCACAGGTTAAAGTAGACACAAGTCAAAGTGAGACACATCTCAACTGTATCATCTCTCACTGGTGATGTTGGGTCCCTTCCATTCATGTGGCACCTCTCACCATCTCTCAAGAGACCATCACACATATTATCTTCTAGGAGAAATCTGGAGTGCAGTTTTGGAAGTCCCAAATGGTATAGCTGATTTTCTGTTGATGAGTTGAGGGGATGATTGGTGGAAACTGTGTGGCTGGCTTCAGAGGAGACTTGCAGGATGGAAGAAGGATGGGAACACGGAACAGGAATGAAGCGAACTTGAGATGAACCAAGAGGCAGGGGAACGAGGGGCATGGAAAAGTTAGAACAATACTGTGCAGATAGCACTGAATTGGAAATCAGAGACTTAGATCCTACACCACTTTGTGCTACTCCCTAGTTATACAGCTTCAGGAAAGTCATGCTGTGCCTCAGTTTCTCTGTTCATGCAGCCTCTTTTAAAAATAAAAAGGGTTGAGGGTGTAGCTCAGAGGTAGAATGCCCTTAAGTTCAATCTCCAGTACCAAATAAGTAAAGTACCGTTTTATAATACACGTTGTGGCCAATGGGGATGTGTGAGAAATATGGGTAAGTCACAGCTATTAGGACTTCAGGTCGATTGTTCTTAAATATGCAACTCACTATTTGAGAAATCAGTGAAAATATTTGTCCTAAAACAGATTATACCCTGAGTTGGTTTGTTTTGTTTTTGTTTATTATAAGGGCTCTCCCCAAATGGAATTTGGGGAGCTGAATCCCTGAGATGAAATGGCATTCCCTTGATCCCAGTTAGAACCTTCCTGTTTCTCAGTATATGGAATTTTCTGTTAATTGATCTTTGACACAGAATACACACTGATCTATATGGGTTTCTGAGTTCTGGGGTCCCACATTTTAAAGCAATTATATTAAAAGGCACAGACTGGCAATGTGGATCAAAAAACATAACCCAACTATATGCTGTCTACAAGAAACTCACCTTCTAACCAAAGACACTCATACGCTAAAGGTAAAAGGATGGAAAAAGATATACCATTCAAACGGAGATCGAAAACAAGCAGGGGTAGCAACGCTTATATCAGACAAAACAGACTTTAAGCTAAAACACATCAGAA
>PVJS01024450.1:0-28685 GCA_004027185.1 Glis glis
ATTGAACCCAGGGGCGTTCTACCTCCGCGCTACACCCCCAGCCCTATTTTTTATACTTTATTTTGAAACCGGGTCTCACAAAGTTGCAGAGGGCCTCACTAAGTAGAGAGAGAGAGCTGAGGCTGGCCGCAAACCCGGATCCTCCGGTCTCCACCTCCCAAGTACTGGGATTACAAGCGTGCGCCACCATGCCCGGCTCCATTTTTGTTTTTAACAAAGCAAATACATAAAGACCATTGAAGCAGCAGTGCATGCTTGTAATCCAGCTACTTCTGAGGCAGGAGGATCACATGTTCAAGGCCAGGCTCAGCAACATAGCAAGACCCTGTCTCAAATAATAAAAAATAAATAAGGCTGGGGATATAACTCAGTGGTAGAGCAATCCTGGGTTCAATCCCCAGCACCTAGAAGGAGGATCACAGGTTCTTGGTCAGCCTCAGCATCTTAGTGAGGCCCTCTGCAATTTAGTGAGACCCTATTTCAAAATAAAAAATAAAACAGGACTGGGAGGTCTAGTTCAGAGGTAGAATGCCTCAAAAATAGAACAAACAAACAAAAGACTATGAATATTCAATGATATATAGTTACAAGGGGTATAATAACAATTTTTGTTATTTTCTAATTAATACATATTTATTGTTTCCTCTGAGGACATGGGGACGGAAAAAAAACCATTTCCCAGTCCTTGAGGTATTTACATTCTGATGACAAAATTAATTGCAACAGTTTCAAGAGTTTGTGGTGGGGTTATAAAGGGCTTCCTTTAAGCCGGGCATGGTGGTGCACACTTGTAATCCCAGTACTTGGGAGGCTGAGACCAGAGGATCCGGGTTCACGGCCAGACTCAGCTACTTAGTGAGGCCCTCCGCAACTTAGCGAAACCCTGTTTCAAAATAAAGAATAAAAAATAGGGCTGGGGGTATAGCTTGGAGGTAAAATGCCCCTGGGTTCAATCCCCAGTACCGCAAAAAAAATAAAAATAAAAAAATAATAAAGGGCCTCCTTTCCCCTTGGTCCTGACAGTTTCTATAATGAACACATACTGGTTTCGGGAGCCTTTTTTTTCTTTTCTTTTTTATTGCTTTTATGTTTAAAGAAGTTTGACAAAGACATAAATGGGAACTAGAAGGTTATAGGTAGAAGGGCCCCAGAGTGAAGCGGATGGTTCCGGGTTTGGGAAGGGAGAGACTCCAGCATGTTTAAAGGCTTACGGGAAGGATCCAGGAGAGGAGACTGTGTGTGTGTGTGTGTGTGTGTGTGTGTGTGTGTGTGTGTGTGTAAAAGGAAAGTGGAGGAACCTGAAGGGGTGAGTCAGCCCAGATCTGAGTTTGGAAAGGAAGAAACTCCAGCATGTTTAAAGGCTTGGGGGAAGGATCCAGGAGAGGAGATAGACTGTGTGTGTGTGTGTGTGTGTGTGTGTGTGTGCGCGCGCGCGCGCGCGCTCCAGGCGAACTTCTGGTCCTTTGCTGTCTCTAGAGAGGTTATCTAGTGGAGATAAAGGTGTCATTTTGAGTAAGGCAGGAGGGTGTGGTGTTTCGTGGCCTTTTTTTCTCAGAGTGGAAAGTAAGTGAGTACCCTTTCCTGCTTCTGTGCCTAGTACATTTCTACTCTCTCTTCCTTTAAAACCCAGCTCAGGGCAGGTGATGTAGCTCAGTGGTAGAGCCCTTGTCGCCCTGGGTTCCAGTCCCAGCACCACAAAAAAAAAAATAAAAACAAGCCAGGTATGGTGGCGCACACTTGTTCTCCCAGTACTCGGGAGGCTGAGACCAGAGGATCCGGGTTCGCGGCCAGCCTCAGCAACTTAGCGAGGCCGTCCGCAACTTAGTGAGACTCTGTTTCAAAATAAAGAATAAAAAATAGGGCTGGGAGTGTAGCCCGGAGGTAGAATGCCCCTGGGTGCAATCCCCAGTACTGCAAAAAAATAAAAATAAAAAAATGAAAACAAGCATGGGCACCGCATTCAAGTCAATAATTCCAGCTACTTGGGAGGCTGAGGCAGGAGGATCGCAAGTGTGTGAGGCCAACCTCGAAAACTTGGTGGGAGAAGGAAAAGAAGAGAAGAGGTAGACCCTGCCTCTGAACCATTTCATGGAGAAGGTGTGAGTTGAGGCTACTCGGCAGAATTACCTTCAGGAAGAGTGGGTGGGAGGAAAGTCACATGTTAAACATTCAAAGTCCCTGAACACTCCTAGACCAAATGGATCAGAATCTCTGAGGGATCCTTTTTCCTTTTTCTTTTTTTTTATCCTGGGGATTGAACCCAGGGGCATTCTACCTCTGAGCTACCCCCCCCGCCCTAGTTTTTTTTTTTTTTTAATTTCAAAACAGGGTTTCGCCGGGCGTGGTGACGCACGCTTGTAATCCCAGTACTTTGGGAGGTGGAGACCGGAGGATCCGGGTTCGCAGCCAGCCTCAGCTCGCTCTCTATCTATCTATCTATCTATCTCCCTGTCTCTCTCTCTCTCTCTCTCTCTCTCTCTCTCTCTACTTAGTGAGGCCCTCTGCAACCTCGTGAGACCCGGTTTCAAAATAAAGTAAAAAAATAGGGCCGGGGGTGTAGCGCGGAGGTAGAACTCCCCTGGGTTCAATCCCTGGTACCGCAAAAAAAAAAAAAAATGAAAACAAGGTTTCACTAAGTTGCTGAGGGCCTCACTAAGTTGCTGAGGCTGGCTTTGAACTAGTGATCCTCCTGTTTCAGCCTCCCAGGTACTGGGATGACAGATGTGTGTTACCACGCCTGGCTCCTGATAGGGATCTTGATGATGCAGCAAAGTTGGAGAACCACCCTACTAAGTGCTCCCAATCCCTTTTGCAATGCTCCATTATTGCAGTTAAACTATTTTCTCCCCCAACTGGGCCAGATTCTTTTCACTTATGTACTTCTGACACAGCCTTGTACCTGTCTTTCTTACTGAGCTTTGAGCATTTATTTATGAAATTAATGAATGTTGTGTCCAAAATGGGAACCCAGGTGTCCTGATCCCCAGATCCACAGTTTGCCCTGTCACATCATCAACTGTGACTTAAAACCAGACACTGCCCAGCACAGTGGCACACACCTGTAATCCCAGTACTCAAGAGGCTGAGACAGGAGGATCTCAGGCTTGAGACCAGTCTCAGCAATTTAGGGAGACCCCTAACAACTTAGCAAGACCCTGTTTCAAATTTTTAAAAATTTAACTGGGCATGGTGCTGCAAGCTTGTAATCCCAGTACTTGGGAGGCTGAGACAGGAGGATCGCAAGTTCAAGGACAGCCTCAGCAAGTATTGAGACTCTCATCAATCTAGTGAGATCCTCCCTGTTTCAAAATAAAAATTAAAAAGGGCTGCAGGTATAGATCAGGGGTAGAATGCCTCTGGGCTCAATCCCCAGTATCAACAACAACAACAACAAATTTTTTAAGGGGGCTGGCCCAGGCATGGTAGTGCACGCCTGTAATCCCAGTACTTAGGAGGCTGAGACAGGAGGATTGCAGGTTCAAAGCCAGCCTCAGTAATTCAGTGAAGCTAACATCAACTTAGTGAGACACTATTTCAAAATAAAAATAAAATAGGGCTGGAGGTATAGCTCTGAGGTAGACTGCCCCTAGGTTCAATCCACAGCACCAAAAAAATAAAATAAAAAGGGGGCTGGGAGTCTAGCTAGGAGGAGAATGTCCCTGGATTCAATCCCCAGTACCAAAAAAAAAAAAAAAAAAAATCATATCCCAATTTAAAAAGCTCACATATCAGTCAGGGCATGGTGGCACATGCTTGTAATCCCAGTACTTGGGAGGCTGAGATAGGAGGATCGCAGGTTTGCAGGCAGCCTCAACAACTGTGAGGCCCTCCACACAACTTAATGAGACCCTGTTTCAAAATAAAGAATAAAATAGGGCTGGGGGTATAGCTCAGAGGTAGAATCCCCCTGGGTTCAATCCTCAGTACCACAAAAAACAAAAAACAAAACAAAAACCTCACATATCCACATAGAAAGATTCTGGGAAGAACAGGACTTAGTGTATGGGGTATTGGTTGTTCTAACTAAGGTCAGAAAATGGAGTAATCTGAAAGTGAAAGGATAGAAGCCACACAAAATGGATAAGCAAACAAACCTCAACAGCAGGTCCCTTCTAAGTGAGTCATTCAAATGTGCCCCAGATCAGTGAAGTAATTCAAGCATAGCCCCGGAGTATAATCGTTAATAAGGTGGACACTCAGGGGGTACTGAGCTACACTAGGAGAGAGAGAGAGAGAGAGAGAGAGAGAGAGAGAGAGAGTGTGTGTGTGTGTGTGTGTGTGTGATCAAGGAAAGGGGAAGTCACTGGGTTAGAAATTACAGCCTCTCATACCCTTGAGGGATAAAGATGCTCTGATACTATTGACATTGCTGCTAATTTAGAGAGAACTAGTCCAAAAGAGTGCAGATTCAGATGGGCTCAAGGGCACACACCTGTTATCCCAGCTACTCAGGAGGCTGCAGCTGGAAGATTGCAAGTTTGAGGCCAACCTGGGCAATTTAGCAAGACCCTGTCTCAAAAAGGAGGGCTCAGTGGTAGACCACTCGCCTAGCATGTGCAATGCCCTGAGCTCAATCCCTAGTACTCTCTCTCTCTCTCGCGCTCTCTCTCTCTCTCTCTCTCTCTCTCTCTCTCTCTATATATATATATATATATATATATACATATATGAATGCAGATTTCACCCTAGCAGTGTTAGAAATAAATTTCCATGGCATCGTAAGAAAAGACACATGTTGCCAGGTGTGGTGGCGCACGCTTATAATCCCAGTACTTGGGAGGCTGAGACAGGAGGATCACAGGTTCGCGGCCAGCCTCAGCTACTTAGGCAGCCAGCCTCAGCTACTTAGTGAGGTCCTCTGCAACTTAGTGAGATCCTGTTTCAAAAATAAAGAATAAAATATAGGGCTGGGGGTGTAACTCGAAGGTAGAATGCCCCTGGGTTCCATCCCCAGTACCGCAAAAAAAAAAGAAAGAAAAGACTCACGTGTTCGAAAGTGGCGATTTTACTTTTTGCAAAAGGATCCTTCCACCAGTAAAGTCAGATGTGCACGAACAAAATGGCGGAAGCCCGCTGGGTCTTTTATTCCTAACAGGAAGCTCCTGCGCTGTACTCATATTGGTGGGAGTATAGCCTCACAATCTTCAAGCGATTGGCTGGAGGGGATGCCGGGGAAGGGGTTATGGTTAGTGTTAAGGTTTGTCACTTGCAATTTCCAAGAAATGCTAACTTTACAAAAGAATGTGAGCGCATACAAGGTTACAAAATGGCAGCTTTACAAAATGGAGCTTAAGTGAAGCTATTCCTTTGATAGAAAAAGATCTAATTATAGTCTCACAGGAGATATGGCATTTCTCCTGAGAATGACCAATCCCTCTTCTTTAGTCATTGAATGTTAGAGAGCACCACCCATGTGTCAGGAACTGTACTAGCTGCTGGAAATGTGACAATGGGCTAAACAGGCACAGTACCTGCCCTTGAGGAGTCACAGTCTTATTTTTATTCACTCAGCAAATTTCCAACCTGTAATTTGGTATGCTTTGTGGATTTGCCTGGCAAGGCATAGCACTCTGAGCCAATGACCGAAGCCAATTACTTTGTCAGTGAGGTCTCCTATACTCACATTAATTACATTTCTAGTGATCCAGGTGTGTTGGCGCACGCTTGTAATCCCAGTACTTGGGAGGCTGAGACAGGAGGATCACAGGTTCACAGCCAGTCTCAGCAACTTCCAGAGGCTCTCAGCAACTTAGCGAGACCCTGTTTCAAATTAAAAATAAAATAGGGCTTGGGGGTGGAGCTCGGAGGTAGAACGCCTGTGGGTTTCACTCCCAGTACCACAAAAAAATAAAACAAAATAAAATAAATGAATTTCAGTTTTGAATCTCTTCTGACTTGGGTGAGTGTGCAAAAGCCAATTCCCTCGGAGATAGAATTTCCCTGGGCCTCCCTGGATGGAACAGGCCAGCTAATGAGCTCAACAACACATCTCCGCCCTGCTAGAGAATCACTGCCAGAGCCAGCACCCTGCCTTCGGCAGGCTCCCAGTTACCACATGGCTGCAGTCGCAGCCCAGCACCCATTGGGACTGTGTGTGCCCGTTCCTAAATGCATGGCCCGCTGGGATGAGCGATGAGAGAAAAGATGCTTGGAGCATTGTATTCCTGGGTGTCTTGTTGTTGTTGTTGTTGTTGTTGTTGTTGTTGTTGTGTAGTACTGGGGATTGAACCCAGGGGCATTCTACCTCCAAGCTAGTTTTTGTTTTGAAATAGGGTCTTGCTAGGTTTCTGAGAGTCTTGCTAAATTGCTGAGGCTGATCTGGATCCTGCGATCTTCCTGCCTCAGCCTCTCAAGTACTGGGATTACAGGCATGTGCCGCCACACCCAGCTCCTGGGTGTCTTGAATTCCAAAGAGGTTGAGTCAGCAGAAATCATAGCCTCTGGGCTCTGTGGTTTCTTTTTTTCTTCTTCTTTTGTATATGCATGTAGGGGACACTGAAGATTGAACTCAAGGGCATTTTACATCATCTGAGCTACACCCCACAGCCCTTTTTATTTTTTAAATTTAATTAATTAATTTATTTATTGTGGTACTGGGGATTGAACCCAAGGGCATTCTACCTCTGAATTACACCCCACAGCCCTTTTTATATTTTGTTTTGAAACAGGGTCTCGCTAGGTTGCTGGGCGTGGTGGCGCACGTTTGTAATCCCAGTACTTGAGAGGCTGAAACCAGAGGATCCGGGTTTGTGGCCAGCCTCAGCTACTTAGTGAGGCCTCTGCAACTTAGTGAGACCCTGTTTCAAAATAAAGAATAAAAAATAGGGCTGGGGGTGTAGCTCAGAGGTAGAATGCCCCTGGGCTCAATCCCCAGTACTACAAAAAAAAAAAAAAAAGAATCTCACTAAATTGCTCTGGCTGGTGTTGAACCTGCGATCCTCCTGTCTCAGCCTACCAAATACTGGGATTATAGGTGTGCACCACCACCTCTATTGTTTTTATAAAGGAAGAGGGAAGCTGGACGTAGTGGTGCATGCCTGTCATCCCAATACTTGGGAGGCTGAGACAGGAGGATCACAAGTTTGAGGCTGTCATGGGAAAACTAGATAATTCCATGGAGAGGCCTGAGGAGTTCCCCAGTTTGGGAAAGGGAAACACCTCAGGGCCCTTGGGGTCCTTGGCTTCTGTGACAAAAAGAATTTCAGCACGCACCAGTCAGAGACAAAGACACAGGTTTAATTCAAGAAAAGTAGAGATACATGTTCAGGGGAAAATGCAGGCCACTTTGAGAGTGTGAGAGCGAGGGCATCCCAGGATCTTTTCAATCCTTTTCTTCTAGGGCACCTAGACAAGGGGGTGACTAGGGACCCATGCAACATGGGATGGTGGTCTCCTTTCTTTGAATCCTCAGGTTGACAAAAGGTGAAAATTCCTTGGGATAAGAACCCCAGGGTGACTTCTCTGGGATCTTCCTCCCAGGAAATCGAGGCGAGCAAATGAGGTGTGGGGCTTTTGACAAAGGGTAAAACATTTTGGGGGGATCTAATTATCTCCATAATTTCAGGTAGGGAGCTAGGCCATTATGATTAAAAGTGGGGGTCATTCAGGGCTTTTGTGTAAGAGCGAACAAGCTCTGTAAAGTGAAACTAAGGATTACTATATTTTCCTTTCCTTCCCAATTTGTCTCCTTTCTACCTAATATTTTATTTATTTATTTATTTATTTTGCGGTACCAGGGATTGAATGCAGGGGCGGTCTACCTCCGTGCTACGCCCCCGGCCCTATTTTTTATACTTTATTTTGAAACCGGGTCTCACGAAGTTGTGGAGGGCCTCACTAAGGAGAGAGAGAGAGAAAGAGAGAGAGACAGAGAGAGAAACTGGTAGAGAGAGAGAGAGAGAGCGAGCTGAGGCTGGCTGCGAAACCGGATCCTCCAGTCTCCGCCTCCCAAAGTACTGGGATTACAAGCATGCGCCACCACGCCCGGCTCTACCTAATATTTTATTTCTTCCATCCTACCTCAAGGCCAGTCTCAGCAATTTAGCAGGACCCTGTTTCAAAATTAAAAATAAGCCAGGAATGGTGGCACACACCTGTAATCCCAGCACCTGGGGGGCTGAGACAGGAGGATCACGGGTTCATGATCAGTCTCAGCAACTTAGTGAGGCCCGCCACAATTCAGTGAGACTGTGTTTCAAAATAAAAAATAAAACATAGCTGGGGGTGTAGCTCAGACGTAGAATGCTCCTGGGTTCACTCTCCAGTAACACACACACACACACACACACACACACACACACACACACACACACAAAGTAAAAATAAAAAAGGGCTGAGGGTGTAGCTCAGAGGTAGAACGCCCCTGGGTTCAATCCCAATCCCCCCCCACACACACACACAGGATTGGGGATGTGGCTCAGTGGTAGAGCCTCCCTAGGTTTGAGTCCCAGTACAGCCAAAAAAAAAAGTAGATATAGGGTGGGAAGCCCTGTTGCAGGAAGTGAGGGACCCTGAGTTTCCCAGTAAATTCACCCATGTGTGCCTGCTGGAGAGGCACGCATATTTTTACATATGAGGTGTCTGTGATCCCAAAAGATCAGAGGGAAGGAGCAGGGATGAGAACGACTTCAATGTTTTGCTTTCTTGATCATATTAATAAATCACATTCTTAGCCAGGCATGGTGGTGCATGCCTGTAATTCCAGTACTTGGAAGGCTGAGACAGAAGGATCACAGGTTTGAGGATAGTCTCAGCAATTAAGTGAGACCCTCAGCAATTTAGGAGACCCTGTTTCAAAAAATAAAAAGGGCCGGGAGTGTAGCTCAGAGGTAGAATGCCCCTGGATTAAATCCTCAGTACCAGAAAAAAAAAAAAAATCACATTCTCTCTTCTTCATCACCTACATCCAGTAGTAGATGTAAATGCTAAAGTCAAGGACAGGAATCATATCAATTGTCTTTGAATCCCTAGTACTTTGTTCGTGGCATAAATAAAATACTTGTTGAAAGAATGAATGGATGGATGGATGAATGAATAAATGAATGAATGAATGAATGAATGAGTAAATTCTCTTAGTCCCTGAGACCTGATAGTCCTGTATATATATATATTTTTTGCAGTGCTGGGGATTGAACCCAGGGGCATTCTACCTCTGAGCTACACCCCTACCCCTATTTTTTATTCTTTATTTTGAAACAGGGTCTCACTAAGTTGCAGAGGGCCTCACTAAGTAGCTGAGGCTGGCCGCGAACCCTGATCCTCTGGTCTCAGCCTCCCAGGTACTGGGATTACAAGCATGCGCCACCATGCCCAGCTAGTCCTGTATTTCCCTCCCCCTTCCTCTTCACCACTTCCAAGAGGGGGCATGGAATAACAGAAAGATACTGAGCTCAGGAGTCAGACCTGAGTTTGAATCCCAGCTTTGCCACACACATCCGCATGAACCCTAGGCAATATCTCTCAATCTCGGTTTCCTTATCCATAAAAGGAAGCCAATAATAATACCCCCCCCCCGGCAAGGCTGCTATGAGAGCCAGCCATAAAGTCTGTAGAGCACCTAGTACATGATAGTTCTTAATAAAAGGTAACTGTCCGTTACTCTTAGGTCCTTGTGTAGGCAAACTTCAGCCCAAAGGACAAATCTAGCCCTCACCAACTTCTTTGTAAATAAACTTTTATTGAAATACAACTATGCCTATTTGTTACATATTCTGTGGCTGCTTTGGGGTAGTACAACAGCATAGTCAAATAACTGACAGAGATCATAGACATACAAAGCCTCAAGTATCTACCATGTGGCCCTACAGAAAACAGGTTTGTCAAACTCTGCTTTAAGCCTTTATTGCACTATGTTTTTATGTTTTTGTGTGTGGTGGGGGGGTGCTGGGGATTGAACTCAGAGGCATTCTACCTCCAAACCACATCCCCAGCCCTAATTTTTTTTTTTTTTTTTGGAAACGGTCTTGCTAAGTTGCTGAGGCTGGCCTTGAACCTGTGATCCTCCCTAGCCATTTTATTTTTTATTTTGAAACAGGGTCTCACTAAGTTGCTGAGGGCCCCTCTAAGTTGCTGAGTCTGGCTGCGAACCTGCGATCCTCCTGTCTCAGCCTCCCAAGAATTGGGATTACAGGCATGTTCCACCATGCCTGGCTCAACTTGCCTCTTAACTAGTCTCCAAGCTTCTGGTCTTTCTCCCATTCTGTTCCCTCTCTATTCTGCAGTCGGTTGTTTTTCTAAAACATAAATCCCACTGAATCATCTCTCTACTCAGGAAACCTTTGTTGGTGCCTCATTTTCTGTAACTCCCTAGTATAATTTTCACAATTTGTCTCAATCTGGCCCCAGTCTTTCTCTGCAGGTTTGTCTCTTTCCACTCCTTCTCCTTTCTGTCCTGCACACCAGCTACCACAGGCCACAGGGCTGGCGTTGGCTCATACAGTTCTTTACCTCTGATGTAGCAGAGAAGAAAGGAGATCAACAGGGAAGGGGAAAAAAAACTATAACTTTAAATCTAAGATGCTCCATGAACACCCTCAACTTTGCTCCTGAAGCCTGTTTTCTTGCAGGCCTGAATTCATAAAAAGCCTTTGAATCTTAGAGTATTGTGAGTCCTGATGATTAATGCCTGCATACATTGCTAGTTTACACAATCTGTTTTGTTTAGACTACATAAAGCCAAGGGAAAATATTGTTAGAGATGTAAGATAAGGGTATATTGCAAACATTATCTATTGACTAGACGTCAACCCAGAGATCCTGAAAGACCACTGTGACCCGCCCTGTGCTCCATGATTAAGAGAACGGAGCTCAGCCGGGCGTGGTGGCGCACGCTTGTAATCCCAGTACTTTGGGAGGCGGAGACCGGAGGATCCGGGTTCGCGGCCAGCCTCAGCTCTCTCGCTGTCTCTCCCTGTCTCTCTCTCTCTCTCTCTCTCTCTCTCTCCTTAGTGAGGCCCTCCGCAACTTCATGAGACCCGGTTTCAAAATAAAGTATAAAAAATAGGACCAGGGGTGTAGTGCGGAGGTAGAACGCCCCTGCGTTCAATCCCCGGTACCGCAAAAAAAAAAAAAGAGAACGGAGCTCTCCGGGCTGGTGTCATGCCCATGCACTTCTCATGTTCACTATCTACAAAGTTTCCTTTAAAAAGAAGAGTTCAAACCCGGCGTGGTGGTGCACGTCTGTAATGAGACTTCCATCAACCTAGCGAGACCCTGTTCCAAAATAAGAATAAAATAGGGCTGGGGGTATAGCTCAGAGGTAAAATGCCCCTGGGTTCAATCCCCAGTACCAAAAAAAAAAAAAAAAGAGCCCAAGCTGGATGTGGTGACACATACCTGTAACCATAACCCCAGTACTTGGGAGGCTGGGACAGGAGGATTGCAGGTTCAGGGCCAGCCTCAGTAACCTAATAAGACCCTGTTTCAAAATAAAAATTAAAATAGGGCTGGGGATGTAGCTTGGAGGTATAATGCCCCTGGGTTCAATCCCCAGCACACAAAAAAAAGAAAAAAAAAACAGGACAAGTACCCATCCTCCTCCTCCCTTTGAGTATATATCCTGCTCTATTGCTTGTTTTCCAGAACAAATTTCCTTGATTTACCAAATGAATCTGCCTCTGTGCCTCTTTGATGTGTCTTGAAAATCCTTTCTGTGGCATAAGTCAAAAAACTGCCAGGGCTGAGTTGAGTTCCCCTTCTCCCTTCTGGAGGGACATCCTCGGACCCCTATTCGATCACACCTCCAGCCCTTCTCTGGAACTTTCTTTTCTACGGTCTACTGTTCCTACTGACTTCATCTTTCCAAGCTTTTCTTTTCTTTTCTCTCTCTCTCTCTCTCTCTCTCTCTCTCTCTCTCTTTCTCTCTCTTTCTCTCTCTCTTTCTTTCTTTCTTTTCCTTCCTTACTTTTTTTTGTGGTACCCAGGGACATTCTACCTCTGAGCTACACCTCCAGTTCTATTTTATTGTTTGTTTTGAAACAGAATCGGAGGGCCTCACTAAGTTGCTGAGGCTGGCTGCGAACCTGCAAATCTCCTGTCTCAGCCTCCCAAGTACTGGGATCACAGGCATGCGCCACTATGCCGGGCTCTTTCCAAGCTTTTCTGAAAAGCCTGTCCTGAGTTCCAATCTCTATACTCTTTTTTTTTTTTTGTGTGTGTGTGTGTGTGTGTGTGTGTGTGTGGTAATGGAGATTGAATTCAGGGACATTCTACCTCTGAGCTATCCCCTCAGATATTTTTATGTTTTGTTTTGAAACAGGGTCTCTCTAGGTTGCTGAGAGTCTCACTATGTTGCTGAGACTGTCCTCGAACTTGTAATCTTCCTGTCTCAGCCTCCCAAGTACTGAGATTACAGGCATGCACCACCACACCTGGCTTATCCTCTATACTCTCACGTAGCAAGATAAGGTAAATTATGTTGCAATAGCAATCATCTCAAAATCTCAGCGGCTTGAAAGTATAAATAAAACTTGTTACGGTGGAAGCGGCACTGTGGGCTCTTTTCCTCGATTCATATAAAATGTGTTGAATCAGGAAATTAAAACTAATAGGCAGCTCAGTTGCAGCTTAGACAAATTTTTATTACAAATTACAAAGCAAGAAATAGAAAGGGAAGAGAAGAAAAGCAGCGTGCCTGGGAGATACTCTGGAGAAGCCGAAAATGGAACTCTGCCCCCACCCTCAGACCCCGGCCCTTGAATACAATTTTCACATTGGTATGTTCTTATCAGCATTACCAAGGCAATGGGCTAGTAACTTATTTCTTATTTCTTGTCTCTGGACACTTACTCTGCACTTACTAAATGCAGGGGTCAATAATTTACCTTGTTTCTACCTCTATTGTATTGGGCTGTATTGGTTGCTCATCAACTATGGCTACTTTGAAGTGACTTGTGGAGTTTGCCTTCTTCATACTGAGGCCGAGTCACAAAGAATAGGAGGTAAACAGAGGCACTAGTTGCAGCCAGTGCAACTGTGTGTAATCTTTAAGAGCAAGGCATAAGACCCTTGTTATCTTTACGGTTTTAAAATGTGCCAGGCAGTCTCTATGATATTAGGGCTTTTAGTTGTTTTTATGTATTTTTAGGGCTAGAAGCTTTGCCTCTATGTATTCCTAAGGCCAAAGACTTTAATTGCCTCTTCATTCTTACTATGGGTTAATCATTAGGACAAAGAGAGTCTGAAGTGTAACAGGTCAAGCTGCTGCCTCTCCCTGCCTGAGCGCCTTTTATATTCTATTGGAAATCAGTACCGGAGCAATTTTTCAATACTGGCCCAAAACTAACAAAGGGGGTTAGGGGTGTTGCTCAGTGGTAGAGTGCTTGCCTCCCAAGTATACAGCTCAAGGTCCAACCCCCAACATCAAATTAAAAAAAATGTTTCAAACAAAGAGCCAATTGTATATAAGCTCCCCATTCCTAGAGTGCTCAATAAGCATCTATGATTTTTTTTCTTTCCTCTCAAGAATAAAAAAAACCCAACCTGTCCTTTCATTACTAATCACCTCATTAACTTGTAATTTGGCCTAAAGTAACTGTTCTCTTGTAGAACTCGTGGCTGATAAGTAATAGTAAAAAGCAAAGTTCATATACAGAAGGGTGGAAAATTTGGGAAGATAAACTAATTAGAGTCATGCTCAGAACTGCTTCTGCCCTACAGCAGCACCTGGGACCCTGGCTACTTCCTGTGACCCTGATTCTTGAGCCAGGGCTGGGGTGGGGAGCCATGTGAGCAGCCTCCACGGAGGGAATGGCGCTTCTATCCGTACCTTCCCCTGGGGGGCAGAAAGGCCATGGGAATTTTTGTTTGCTTGCATGTTTTTGTGGTGCTAGGGAGGGCCTCATGCAAGCTAGGCTGGTACTCTCCCACTAAGTTTCCACCCCAGCCACAAAGCCACGGTTAGCCATGCCTCAGGTGGCTCAGGGAGGTCTCCAGGGCACTTTCTCCAGGGCGTCTCCCCTCTTTGCGCTGGACCTGACAGCTCCAGTCCTCTTCCTTGTCCTGCCTGCTGATCTTCGTGTCCTGCCCAGCCCCTGCAGCTTGACACTTTGGAGAGAGCCTGCTCGGCTGCCCCCCACACATACACCTGCTGCATTCTAGCGAGCACCGAGCACCGGGTAGCAGTCTCAGCTCTGTTAGCCCAGGGCTGACCCCTGAGCTCTACGTAGCTGTTCCGCATACCTATGCTTTATATTCTGGCCCCAAGAGCCAGTAGCACAGGAATAATGAGTTTATGTGTTGTTTCAAATACCAGTGTCTCTGGCCTGGGGTGCAACTCAGTGGTACTGCGCTTGGTGAACATGTGTGAGGCCATGGGTCCAATCCCCAGCATGGAAGGAGGAGGAAAGAAGGAAGGAAGGAAGGAAGGAAGGAAGGAAGGAAGGAAGGGAGGGAGGGAGGGATTTAAGGAAATGAAAATGCTAACTACCCTGATTTGATTATTACATATTGTATACATGTATCAAATTATCACACTGTACCCCATAACTATGTGCAACTAATAAAAGGCCGGGCGTGGTGGAGCACACTTGTAATCCCAGTACTTGGGAGGCTGAGGCAGGAGGATCCGGGTTCGTGGCCAGCCTCAGCTACTTAGTGAGGCCCTCTGCAATTTAGTGAGACCCTGTTTCAAAATAAGGAATAAAAATCAGGGCTGAGGGATGCAGCTCAGAGGTAGAATGCCCCTGGGTTCAATCCCCAGTAACGCGCACACACACACACACACACACACACACACACACACAATAATAATAATAGTAATTAATTTTAAAAAGAGAAGTCATTGCTTGCCCTGCCCATGATCCCCGCCCCTGGTCCTGCTGCTGTATGTTGCCATCTTTATTGCTCCTGTGAACTGGATTTCCAACTCTGAGCACCGTGCCAGAGCACTGCCTCTACCCTCGTTCTCCAGGCGCTGCTCCATCAGAGCCCAGCCCACCACCAGGCTTGGAAATCGATGCTGCCGTCACTCCTGCACTCCATGTCCAGATCTCAGCCCCAGCCTGGTTTCACGTGCATCCCAGACACTCCTGATATGAACCTACACTGGCTGTGTCATGCTTCCTTGGGATTAGGTGCAGCAGCACCGGCCTCTCCATGGGGCACTGAGCATCATCTCCTTTTGGGAATCCACCTCCCGCTCTGATTGCTTTACAGTCTAAAACCAAGTCCTGATTTTAAGCTTCGCTTTGTCCCTCTGTTGCCGCTCCCAGGTGATTCTCTATCAAGGTTCTGAGTTTTCTTTGGGTTCTTTTGAAGCCAGAGCCCTCTCCTCTCTCTCTGCGTCACTGCTGCTCATCATCCTAATGCTGAGGTCAACGTTTCAAAACTCAGATGGGCAGACACCAGGGTGTCTACTGGTCCAGAAGCAGCCCCTTCTACCCAAGAGTTCATCCACTTATGTAAAGCACTTTATTTATTTTGTTACCGGGGATTGAACTCAGGGGCATTCTACCTCTGAGCTACACACCCAGCCCTATTTTATCTTTCATTTTGAAAAAGGGTCTCGGCCGGGCGTGGTGGCTCACACTTGTAATCCCAGTACTTTGGGAGGCGGAGACCGGAGGATCCGGGTTCGCGGCCAGCCTCAGCTCTCTCTCTCTCTCTCTCTACTTAGTGAGGCCCTCCGCAACTTCGTGAGACCTGGCTTCAAAATAAGGTATAAAAAATAGAGCTGGGGGTGTAGCGCGGAGGTAGAACGCCCCTGGGTTCAATCCCCAGTACCGCAAAAAAAAAAAGAAAGAAAAAGGGTCTCGCTAAGTTGCAGAAGCTGGCCTCGAACCTGCAATCCTTCTGCCTAAGCCTCCCAAGTACTGGGATTACAGGCATGTGCCACCACACCTGGCTCACACTCAATTTTTTCTTTTTTTTTTTTTTGCTGTACTGGGACTTGAACTCAGGGGCATTCTACCTCTGAGCTACACCCCTGCCTCTATTTTATTTTTTAATTTTGAAACAGGGTCTCACTAAGTTGCAGAGGACCTCACTAAGTTGCTGAGGCTGGTCGAGAACCTGAGATCCTCCTGTCTTAGTCTCCCAAGCACAGCGATTACAAGGGTGCACCACCACGCCCAGCCACACTCAACTTTAACAATAGTCAAGTTGGGGCAGGTAGACACATTTCCTTACCTTATTGTTTGAATTCTTTGTGATGAGAAAGTCTTGCCTTTGATATAATTAAATAAAATATGACTGGGATTTGTTTTAAAGTCCAAAAGAGTTTCACTAGTCTTAATCATTATAATATATATCATATTGCTTGAATCTTGCATAAAAACCAGCAACTTCACAATCAGAATAATCCCCAATAGCCAGGTGTGGTGGCTCCGCTTGTAATCCCAGTACTTGGGAGGTGGAGACAGGAGGATGGCAGGTTCGCGACCAGCCTCAGCTACTTAGTGAGGCCCTCCGCAACTTTGTGAGACCCTGTTTCAAAATAAAGAATAAAAAAATCAAGCTGGGGGTATAGCTCAGAGGTAGAATGCCCCTGGGTTCAATCCCTGGTACCGCCAAAAAAACCCCCAAAAAACCAAAAACCCAATCATAAGGCTACACCTGGAGGCCAGTATGAAGAGCATGGGGACAGAGGGAACAGGCTCAGGAACTCTGTCACGTGCAGCTTCCTCTAGGTCTCCAGGCTCTTGGGGATGTGCAGTGCTTCTAGCTTCCTGGTCATTAGCTGCATGTGCACCTACCAGATTTCTCCGTTGCTGGAGGTCCTCCTGCAGGCCAGGTCCTGGTGCCGATGGCAGGGCAGGAGGCCTGCCGGCTCCCAGCTGCAGCAGGAAGACTACGCATGGGTGGAAGGCTCATCCCAGCCAGGGAGTGCAAGCGGAAAGGGTCTCGTGGAGTCAGTCACATCTGAGTCACTCTGAAGCACCCGTAGGAGTCCACCACATCGACAAGGCAGGCAAGGAAGTTCCAGGCTGACTGAGGCGAGAAATGAAGGTCCAGAGATGGTTACGAGCAGAGGTGAGGCTGAGAGGCCACAGATCAGAAAGGGGAACCAGTCGATGGTTGCAAGCCGGGGAGGCAGGAAGTCAGATTTGAGCTCTAGATTTTTTTCGTGGTGGTTGGTGAGGAGGTTGGGTGGGGAGAGCGGTTAATGATCTCTTGTTCAGGTGAGTTGTGCGGGCCCGCAGTCAGACCACAGTGGAGTCAGACCTCGCTCTCCTCGCCTCTGTGCCATGCCCAGAGCTGCCCCCTTGGGCTGCTGTGTCCTCTCCTCTCTTCCTAGCATGGTCAATTCTCCTTCAGTCTTGGACTTTTGAAGCTCATGAACTGGACCCTGTGGTGCACACCTCTAATCCCAGTACTTGGGGGGCAAAGACAGGAGGATCAAGGCCAGCCCAGGCAATTTAGAGAGACCCTTTCTCAAAACAAATAAAAAGAGCTGGGGATGTAGCTCAGTGGTAGAATATGTATGTGTGTGGGGGAGAGGGCTACTGGGGATTGAACCCAGGAGCATTCTACCTCCAACCTACACCCCCAGCCCTGTTTGTTTGTTTGTTTTGAAACAGGGTCTCACTAGGTTGCTGAGAGTCTCACTAAGTTGCTGAGGCTGGTCTGGAACCTGTGATCCTCCTAACTCAGCCTCCCAAGTAGTTGGAATACAAGCTTGCACCACCATCCCTGGCTAGTAGAACATTTGCCTGACTTGTGAGATGCTCTTAGTTCAATCCCCAGGACCACCCCCCCAAAAAAAAAACTGAAAACAACTCAGGGATGACCCCCACCAAGAAAAATTTGATGACATCCTAGCCCAGCCCCCACCATTCCCAAGCTGGGTCAGGGACCCCAGCTCTGGGCTCCAGGATACTCTGCGCCTTTCCTGTCTCTACGATCAGTCCCATGACTTTATTAAGTTTTGGTATTGTAGATTGAACCCAGGGGCATTCTACCTCTGAGCTGCATCCCAGCCTTTTTTATTTTTTATTTTGAAACAGGGTATCACTAAATTGCTGAGTGTTTCGCTGAATTGCTGGAGCTAGCCTCAAATCTCCGATCCTCCTGTCTCAGCCTCCAGAGCACTGGGATTACAGGCATGGGCCACCATGACTAGCTCCCATGACCCTGTGATTGTTTTTGGTTTCTGTTTTACCTCTCGACTGTGATTTTCATAAGGCAGGGACCAGCTCTCGTTTGTCTTGTGTCTTCAATGCCTAGCACCAAAAACCTGGCACTGAGAGAAGATAAGCAGCAAATAACTGTGATTGCATGTGTAAAGGAGAAATAAGAAAATAGGGGAGTTGACAGGGATATTGAGGATTGAAACAGAATAGCTTGGTGAGTGATTGGGAGGGGCTGGTGCAAGGGGTGAGAAAGTAGCATCTGAGATGATCCCAGGTTTTCTGGTTTGGGTGCAGGGGACATTTGAACTGTTTTGTAACCTATAATATTTCTGATGCCACATGGGTGGGTGTTCCTTGTACCAACCAATTGCCCAACTTTCCAGACACCAGCTGGGTATCCAACAATTCAGTTCAATTCTGACACTCTGTACCTGGATTTAGGGTCATTCCACAAGTTAAAGGGCTCTTCTGTCCTACAAGACAGCGTTTGTGTCAGCTACCAGTCGCCAGTCCCAGGCTGCCATCTGTACTTCCCACCGACCAGCTATACAAACGCCCGGTTCCCATGACTCTCTTCATGTTCAGTAACTTACTGGAACTGCTCACAGAGCTCAGGGAAGCACTTTAGCTATGTTTACCAGTTATGATTGTTAGAAATAAATTTCATGGCATCGTAAGAAAAGACACATGTTTGAAAGTGGCTCAGCAAGGCAAGTTTACTTTTTGCAAAAAGGGATCCTTTTTGCAAAAAAAAAAAAAGTTAGGTAGGCAAGAACAACATGGGGGAAATTGCTGGGTATTTTCTTTTCAGCGTGGGGCTCCTGTGCTGTTACCCCAATGGCTGAAGGGGATGGCGGGGGCGGGGTTGGCACCTGGCCATCCTCAGGAGATGGAAACTGACAGAAAAGAATGTAAGCGCGCACGAGGTTGCAAAATGGCGGTTTTACAAAAGGGAGCTTAAGTCAAGTTATTCCTTTGAGAGAAAAGATGTGATTGTATTCTCACATGGTAAAGGATGTAACTCAGGAACAGCCAGATGGAAGAGAGGCTTGGGGCGAGGTATGGGGGCACTCGGGGCTCCCTGCCCTTTCTGGGCGCACCATCCTCCTAGCATCCACTCGGAGGCTATCGGTCCTTCCATCCTTCCATCTACCCGGAAGCTCTCTGAGCCCTGTCATACGGGGATTTGAACTGAAGCTTCCTTATGTAGACGTGATTGATCAAATCCTTGGCTATTGGTAATTAACTCAGTCTTTAGCCCGTTCCTGGACGTTGGGAGATGGGGCTGAAAGTTGCAACTCTTTGTCAGGGCTGGTTCTTTCTGGTGACCAGGTCCCATCCTGAAGCTGTTTAGGGCCCCCAGCCACCAGCCATCCCATTTGCATGCCAAAGACAGTCTCACCATTCCCCAAATTCCAAGGGTTTTAGGGGCTGTGTGCTGGGACCAAGACCAAATATCTGTTTGTCACCGGAGATGTTGGTGGCATTAAATGACAAGGTGGCAGAGATAAGAAGAGCAGATATGGGAAAGAAGACTGTTTCAGTTAGCTGTTGTCTAGTGACACAACACAAAAACAATCACTTTTTCTTTCCTTCCTTCCTTCCTTCCTTCCTTCCTTCCTTCCTTCCTTTTCTTTCTTTCTTCTTGTACTATGGATTGGACCCAGAGGTGTTTTACCTCCAAGCTACACCCCCAGCCCGATTTTATTTTTTATTTTGAAACAGGGTCTCGCTAAGTTGCTGAGACTGGTCTCAAACCTGCGATCCTCCTGTCTCAGCCTCCCAAGTACTGGGATTATAAATGTGCACCACCACGCCTAGCTACGATCACTTAATATTACCTTTCATGGTAACAGGTTGACTGGCACCCTCCATTCCTGGACAGAGCTATCCCCCATACCAACAGAGCCTGGCTTTCCTGACCCATTCCCCATTCTCCGAGATTATTATTATTATTATTATTACTGTGTGTGGTACTAGGAATTGAACCCAGAGGCATTCTACCTCCAAGTTACACCCCCAGCCTTTTCTATTTTGAAACAGGGTCTCACTAGGTTGCTGAGAGTTTCCTTAAGTTGCTGAGGCTGGCTTTGAACCTCAGTCTTCCTGTCTCAGCCTTATAAGTACTGGGATTACAGGTGTGTGCCACCAAGCACGGCTCCATTCCCTATTCTCTTAAGCATGTTTACACACCTGTTGAATCTCAGTGTAGCCACAGAATGCCTCTTTTTGAACTTCTATTAATTAGTGTCATTATTTTTTCTGTACATCTAGGAATCTTTGAGCATCTAGAGATCTTTTCTCATGGTCATTATGTGAGAATGTAATTAGGTCTTCTCTATCAAAGGAATAGCTTGACTTGGGCTCCATTTTGTAAAACTGCCATCGTGTAACCTTATGTGTACTTGTATTTTTGTAAAGATAGCATTTCCTGGAAATTGTGAGTGCCACCCCCTCCCCCGGAATCTCCTTCAGCCGATAGTGTAAAGATGGTGAGGCTGTGTTCCCACCAATAGGAGCACAGCACAGAAGCCCAGTGCTGGAAATAAAACGCCCAGCAGTTTTCTGCGATGCTGTTCCTGCACGCCTGACTTACTGGTGGCAGGATCCCTTTTTGCAAAAAGTAAAATTTGCCTTGCTGAGCTGCTTTCAAATATGTGTCTTTTCTTACTGCGCCATAGAAATTGACTTCTGACAATTACAAGAGAGCTCTCACGTGCCCAGACCTAACTTAGGCAGCTTTGTGAAATAGTTTCTCATGTGATAAGTGTGACTGGAGAAGAGAGATTTCGTGAAGAGCCTGAGGAGTTCCCAGTGGGGAAGAGAGGGAAACTCAACTCAGAACCCGTGGGGTCCTTGGCTTAGGTAATAGAAAAGAATTTCAGCACAGGCCGGTCAGAGACATGTTTATTTAGGAAAGCAAGAAATACACATTCAGGAGAGAATGTGGGCCATTTCCAGAGGGAGAAACAACTTCTGGGGGCTCAAGGCTCTTAATTCATTAATCAATTAATTAATTTATTTTTGTGGTACTGGGGATTGAACCCAGGGGCATTCTACCTCCGAGCTACACCCCCAGCCCTATTTTATTTTTGTTTTGAAACAGGGTCTCGCTAAGTTAATGAGAGTCTCACTACTTGCTGAGGCTGTCCTCAAACCTGCCATCCTCGGGTCTTAGTCTCCCAAGTACTGGGTTTACAAGTGTGCGCCACCACACCTGGCTAAGGCTCTTCTTTTAAAGGAAACCTGGTGAAGGGTGGGTAGGCAAAGGTAGGTGAGAATGACATCAGTCTGGTGATCACAAGCCAGCTTATGGTGGTCTAGTCAATTACCCTGGAATCTTAGGCGGATCCGTGGTCTCCATTATTTGATCAATAGATAATCCTGGAAAATCCCCTAAATTATAGGTTCCTCAAGGTATTGTATTGTTTTGCTTAAACTGTTTATTGGGGAGTTAATTAACATTGTACTGGGTAATTATAGTTTTTGGTTAACTTTAAGATTTACAGATTTCTCAGGAATATGGGAGAGAGAGAAATGGTTTGGGGAGTGAAGGGATGAGGAACTTTAGCACAAGATTTTCATATGAAAGTTAGGTTTCACTTCTTCTTTGTTTATGTCTCATGTCTACTTCTTTTTTTTTTTCTTCTATCCTTCCTCATTACGTTCCCTATACTCAGAAGGGCCAGAGAATACACGCCAGGGCTCTTTGTTGCATATAACTGAAAGCCTGGGATTCACAGGTTTAAGCAAAAAGGGAATTTATTGGCTCACATCACTGAAAGTTCCGGGGGATAGACCTAACTTGAGGTCGGCTGGATCTAGGGATGTAAGTGCTGTCAGGCCCTTGATTTCACTCCAGATGAGTCAGCACCACTTCCTGTCTCTCCATTTTATTCTCAGGAGGATCTCCCCCTGCAGCGGCAATAAATGGCTGCAGGAGCTCCAGCCTGCTCCTCTAATGCTCGGCAAGCCAAAGAGAGCAAGCCTCTTATCTGTGCCTACACTGGTCCCAGAGTCCCTCTGATGGGGCCCCTGGGGTTGTTTGTAAATGATCTCTGAGGTCAGGGACCTGCAGCGGGCCCTTGTGCTGGAGGTAGGGGGATGGGTCCTGGGTGGGATGGGGGGACAAACCACAGTTATTCACCATGGGGGTCAATGCTCTGAAACCCCAGACCCCACCCCACACAGGTGGAGCTCAGACATTACCATCAGTGCCTGGCACATTGCAGCCCTCACGAGATGCTTCTTTTTCTTTTTCTTTTTCTTTTTCTTTTTCTTTTTCTTTTTCTTTTTCTTTTTCTTTTTCTTGGTATTGGGGATTGAACCCAGGGCCATTCTACCTCTGAGCTATACCCCCCAGCCCTTTCTTTTTAATTTTATTTTTTGTTTTGAAACAGGGTCTCACTATGTCGATGAGAATCTCACTACATTGCTGAGGCTGTCTTTGAACCTGCGATCTTTTTTTTTTTTATTGGTGCATTGTAATCTTGATGGGTTTCAGGGTGGTAGAAGTATATATGCACACATCATTCATTTAGCCCTCCCCCAATTCCCACCCCCATTCCCTCCCCCTTCCCTCCTTCTCATGCTCGGCATAGTGATTGGTTTTGATAAGTTTGTGTATGTACACCATGTCCATTAGGGCGTTTCCCTCTTCCCCCTCCCATCTCCCTCAGTTAGGTCGCCTTCTTCACTCATCTAAGGTTTCTCCTTCTTTGTCTGGAGTCCCTCCTATGCTCTATTCTCCCTAGCTTCCGCATATTAGGGAGAACATCTGACTTCTCACTTTTTGTGACTGACTAATCTCAGTTAGCATAATGTTTTCCAATTCCATCCATTTCCCTGAAAACGACGTAATTTTGTTCTTCTTTATATGGCTGAATAAAATTCCATTGTGTACATATCCCATAGTTTTGTAATCCATTCTTCTGTTGATGGACATCTCGGCTGGTTCCATAGTTTGGCAATCGTGAATTGTGCAGCTATAAACAGAGATATGCATGCGTTACTATGGTAGTCCAGTTTCAATTCTTTTTTTTTTTTTTTTTGCGGTACCAGGGATTGAACCCAGGGGCGTTCTACCTCTGCGCTACACCCCCGGCCCTATTTTTTATACTTTATTTTGAAATCGGGTCTCACGAAGTTGCGGAGGGCCTCACTAAGTAGCTGAGGCTGGCCGCTAACCCGGATCCTCCGGTTTCCACCTCCCAAGTACTGGGATTACAAACGTGCGCCACCACGCCCGGCTCCAGTTTCAATTCTTTAGGTAGATACCCAGAAGTGGTATAGCTGGGTCACATGGTAAGTTCATTCCCATTCTTCTGAGGATCCTCCACACTGTTTTCCAAAGTGGTTGCACTAATTTGCAATCCCACCAGCAAAGTATTAGAGTTCCTACTTCACATCCTCACCAGCATTTGTTGTTGTTTGTGTTTTTAATGATTGCCATTCTCACTGGGGTTAGGTGAAATCTCAGGGTAGTTTTGATTTGGAACCTGCGATCTTCTTGTCTCAGCTTCCCAAGTACTGGGATTACAGGCCTGCGCCACCATGCCCACCTCCTCAGGAGACACTTCTCTGTTGCCTGAAAATATGGTACCATTGAGCCAGATTCTGAGACAGACGCTATGTCCTGGCTTTAAGACCAGTTAGGGACCATAGGGCCAATGATGCCTGCTGGCTGACTTAACACTCTCCCTGTGCCTTAAAGGCACCTGCCCTTTTTAGGTTTTTATTTTTTTATTTTTATTTATTTTTTTTAGTATTGGGGGTTGCACCCAGGGGCGCTCTACCTCTGAGCCACACCCCCAGCCCTATTTTATTTTTTTATTTTGAAACAGGGTTTCACAAAGTTACCACCCACTGGCCTCGAACCTGCGATCCTCCTGTCTCAGCCTCCCCAGTCCTGAGACTACACACAGGCTCCACTGAACCCAGCTTCATTTCCTTTCTTCTCCCCCATGAAAGCCTTTGACCTTTCACAAACTTCAGGGTTTGGTCTGGGGAAGGTCCTGGGTCTCAGGCGTGACAGTCACCTGATTTGTTCTCACTGCTGGCAGCGGTGTGGCCACCCAGCATCTCAGCCTGCATTGCTCACCAGCTGGAGCTGTTTTTGACTAAATTTGTTCCTTGCTTAGGGGTTGTGCCAGTTGTCAGCTCTTCTTCCTGCTCCAGCGGGGAAAGTCCCCTTTAAAGCCACATGCTTGAAACTGAAACCAAAGTCTAACGGCTGGCCACCACAAAGGCGGGGTCCCCACACCCCTCGGGGCACCACTGCAGGCTCCTGAGCACCAAAGTCCTCACTGAGAGCCTCCTTCCTAGGAAAGTCGAGGTCATAGCGGCTCAAGGAATCCAGCTCCTGGCAGTTTCAAAATCTAGATTAATTTTTCCTCCAGAAGGAGATTTTGTGCCCTGCTTCCCCTCCCCCCACGCTTTTCTTTTATGATTCACATTTTAAATTTAGCCAAGAATTTCAGAATGTTTTTCAAAGGTGAAAGGGAAGACAGCCGGTGATCCTGTCTTTCTCCAAAGGGGAGGATGCAGGTGTGCCTTAAGGGCCTCAGGAGTAAAACCAATGAGACTGGCCCCCCAGGGGAGAGGGAATGTTGTGGAGGTGTTGGTGGGGGTGGGGGTGGGTATTGTAAGAGCTGAGGGGCAGCTCTGCCCTCAGCCCCACACTATGTTGGAACTTGGGATTTTTTTATTTTGGTGGGGGAAGGAAGCACATGAGATTTTGATGTGAAATTCCATGCATATTTATTTATTTATTTACTTATTTATTTTTGGTGCTGGTGACTGAACATAAGGTCTCACATATGCTACCACTGAACTATACCCCCAGTCCCTCCATGCATCTTTTTTTTCCAATTTTTGTTTTATTTTGTACTGGGGATTGAACCCAGGGGCATTCTACTTCCAAGCTACACCTCTAGCCCTATTTAATTTTTTATTTGGAAACAGGGTCTCGCTAAGTTGCTGACAGCCTCGCTAAGTTGTTGAGGCTGGCTTAGAACCTGTGATCCTCCTGTCTCAGCCTTCCAACTGGGATTATAGGCGTGTGCTACCATACCGAGTCACCATGCATCTTTAAAACATTGTGAGTGTCCAAATCTAGGGTGGGCCTCCTGTGTACACACTCAAAAGAAAGATCTGCACATGTGACAATTTTCTCTTGGCTACTTGATCTTGTACTTGTACCAGACAGTTCCCATGCTTATAGTGCCAGCCCTGCATTTAAGTGTGTGTGCGTGTGTGTGTTTTGATACTGAGGATTGAACCCAGGGGCATCCTACCTCTGAGCTATATTTGAAACGGTCTCGCTAGGTTGGTTAAAGTCTTGCTAAATTGCTGAAGCTGTGATCTTCCTGTCAGCCTCCCAAGTACTGGGATTACAGGTGTTAACCACCATGCCCGACTTTAAATAGTTTTAATTTATTTTTTGAAGCCAGGCATGGTGGCACACGCTTGTAATCCCAGTACTTGGGAGGCTGAGACAGGAGGATTGTAGGTTAATGGCCAGCCTCAGCTACTTAGAGAGGCCCTTCACAACTTAGCGAGACTCTGTTTCAAAATGAAGAATAAAAAATAGGGCTGGGGGTGTAGCTCGGAGGTTGAATGCCCCTGGGTTCAATCTCCAGTACCGCAAAAAAAAAAATATATATATATATTTTGGGGGGGTTGGTTGGTTTTGCTGTGTGTGTGTGTGTGTGTGTGTGTGTGTGTGTGTGTGTGCGCGTGTGCGTTACTAGAGATGGAACCCAAGGGCACTTTACTGCTGAGCTACATCCCCAGCTTTTAAAAATTTTGCTGAGCTACATCCCCAGTTTTTAAAAATTTTATTTTGAGACAGGGTCTTGCTAAATTGCCCAGGGCTGGCTTTGAACTTGTAATCCTCTGTCTCAACTTCTTGAGTTGCTGAGATTACAGTCATGTACCTCCAAAACCAGCTCTTTTTTTTCTTTTTTACTATTTAATCTGTGCCTCCTACCCTTTAGCATTTCAAAAATCATTTTAAATTATTTAAGCTTAGCCCGGGCGTGGTGATGCACGCTTGTGATCCCAGTACTTGGGAGGCTGAGACTGGAGGATTCGGGTTTGAAGCCAGCCTCAGCTACTTAGTGAGGCCCTCCGCAACTTAGTGAGACCCTATTTCAAAATAAAGAATAAAAAATAGGGTTGCGGGTATAGCCTGGAGGTATAATGCCCCTGGGTTCAATCCCCAGTACCGCAAAAAATAAAAAAGAAAATATTTAAGCTTTTATTGATTACATAGAGATTTTGTTTTCCCTATTGACCGTTTTGGTAAGAGCTTTATTGATACAGAATTCATACATTCATATGTTTAGACTATACAATTCACAGTTTTTAGTACGTTCATAGAGTTGTGCAACCATCACCACAATCAGTTTTAGAACATTTTCACTACCCCAAGAAGAAACCCTGCTTGCAGTGACTCACATACCCCTCCCCCAAAGAAATGTCTCCTAGCCCTGCCAACCGCAATCCACTCTGTCTCTGTAGATTTACCTATTCTGGCCACTTCGTGTGCAATATATGGCCTTTTGTCCTTTTTTTTTCCTTCACTTGGGACAATGGTCTTAAAATTCATTCATATTGTAGCACAAATCAGTACTTTGTTCCTTTTTATTTCAAAACGATAATCCATTGCATATGGCTAGATCACAATTTGCTTATTCATCAATCGATGGACATTTGGGTTGCTTCCATTTTTGTGGTGGGGCAAAATGCAGAGAAAGGTTGTCATCCCTGATCTAGGCAACCAAATTATCTTATATTTAAAAGATATTTATTAGAACTGGGTGTGGTGGCGCATGCTTATAATCCCAGTACTTGGGAGGCTGAGACAAGAGGATCGCAGGTTCAAAGCCAGCCTCAGCAACTTAGCGAGGCTCTCAGTAACCTAGTGAGACCCTGTTTCCAAATAAGAAATAAAATCGGGCTGGGGGTGTAGCTTGGAGGTAGAATGCCTCTGGGTTCAATCCTCAGTACCAAAAAAAAAAGAAGATAATTATTATTATTAATTTCAGTACTAGGATTGAACCCAGAGCCTCATGCATGCTAGGCAAGTGCTCTACCACTGAACTACCTCCGCAGCTCTGTTTTTCAAATTTTACTTTGAGATAGGAACTAGCTAAGTTACCCAGTCTGGCCTCTACCTTGCAATCCTCCTGCCTCAGCCTTCTGAATAACAGGCATGTGCCACCATGCCAGGTCAGGATGATGTTTTCAAATGTGTATGTATTGTGGAATGGCTACATGGAGCTAATTAATATGTGCATAACCTCACATACTTATTATTTTCTGTGGTGAGCTGTCACTTTTTTTTTTAGTACTTGGGATTGAACCCAGGGACATTCTACCTCTGATCTACATCCCCAGCCCTATTTATTTATTTACTTATTTATTTATTTAGGTATTGGGGATGGAACCCAGGGGTGTTCTACCTCTGGGCTACACCCCTAGCCCTAATTTTATTTGAAACAGTGTCTCGCTAAGTTTCGGAGAGCCTCGACAAGTTGCAGAGGCTGGCTTTGAACCTGTAATCCTTCTGTCTCGGCCTCCCAAGTACTGGGATTACAGGTGTGCACCACTGTACCCGGCTCAATTCACCATCCTTTTTCACAGCAGAAATGATGTTTGTAAGAACTGCTGTTTCCTAGAGAGCTTCCTTTATTAGAGAGGCATTTCCGACACTGGCTTCAAGGGCGCCTTGAATGTACTGTGGGGCACCCTGTTTTATGGGAGAAAGTATTAATATGCTCCTGAAAGAAAAGAGAGCCAGTTTCCTCTTTTCTTTAAGGCATTTTATTTTACATTTATTTATTTATTTATTGTGGTTGAACTCAGGGGCATTCTACCTCAAAGCTACACCCCAGCCCTATTTTATTTTTATTTTTTGAAACAGGGTCTTGCTAGGTTGATGAGAGTCTCACTAAATTGCTGAGGCTGTCCTTGAACCTGCAATCCCCCTGTCTCAGCCTCCCAAGTACTGGGATTACAGGTGTGCGTCACCATGCTCTGCTCTTGATATTACTTTTATAACATTGATATCATTCATTTCACTTATCCATATGCTGTAATTACCAATACATTGTTGCTATTGCAATTTTATTTTATTTATTTATTTTTTTGTGGAACTGGGGATGGAACCCAGGGGCATTCTGCCTCGGAGCTACACCCCCAGCCCTATTATTCTTTTATTTTAAAACAGGGTCTCACTAAGTTGCTGAGGCTGGCCGCAAACCTGCCATCCTCCTGTCTCAGCCTCCCAAATACTGGGATTACAGGGTGTGCCACCATGCCCTACTGCTATTGTAACTTTGAACAGTTAACTATTAGATCAATTAAGAATAAGAAAAACAGCCGGGCGTGGTGCGCACGCTTGTAATCCCAGTACTTTGGGAGGCGGAGACCGGAGGATCCGGGTTCACGGCCAGCCTCAGCTTGCGCATGCTCTCTCTCTCTCCCTGTCTCTCTCTCTCTCTGTCTCTCTCTCTCCCCTTAGTGAGGCCCTCCGCAACTTCGTGAGACCCGGTCTCAAAATAAAGTATAAAAAATAGGGCCGGGGGTGTAGCGCGGAGGTAGAACGCCCCT
>PVJS01024451.1:0-28679 GCA_004027185.1 Glis glis
GGAGGAGGAGAAGGAGGAGGAGGAGGAGGAGGAGGAGGAGAGAAAAGAAGCATAATCCAAGAATTTGGTTCAAGAATATTATACCCAGCCAAGTGATCATGTATAAAGGAAAAGAGAGACACTCGGCTATGCAAGAACATATACTACGATCATATCCATTGTGGAAAATATAATCTGCAGACATGCTTACAACCACTAAGCAATTAATCAAAATAAATAATTCAAGAGTAGGGAAGCTATAGTACAGGGTAAATAGCAATGAGTATGGATCATAATTACTAAATAATAAACACATAGTGTTGAGTCCAAATCAACTCAGTAAGTATAAGAAGAAAAAAATTATAATGCCAAAATTTAAAAATTATATTAAAAAACAAATTATGTAACTTAAAAATAATAAACCATCTCAAGAGGAACAAAACAAATTTAAGAACAAAAGAAGTTAAGGGATAAATGCAATAAAATCAAATATTAATTAATTATAGACAGACATGATAGTATTAATAAATAAACCTAAGAGCTGGTATTTAGAAAGATGCAATAAAATAGATATGCCATTATTAAATCCAAATTAAGGAAAAGATAAATAAATATGCAGAACTGGATATGAGGAATTAGATACAATATCTGATGAGACTTAAAAATTAGAAAAATATAGATATACTGCCTTTTACAAAGTCATCTGAAAATGTAATAAGATGGATGATTTTCTGGGAAATTGAAAATAACAAAAATTAATCAAAGAAGAATTAGGAAAGTTTAGTAAACCTATAGCCATGGGGAAATGTGGTAAAAGAATCCTCAACACAAGTATCTCCCCAAAGAATCCCAGGGCAACTAATTGTGCTAGTTCTGTGTAGCTTCAAAAATTGTATCATTATTGTTAAATATTATTTGATTCAGAGCATACAAAATGATGAAAAGGTGTTCCATTCATGTTTTAAAGGCACTTTACAACCATATCAAAATTCACAATAGATGTTTAAAAAACTATGTATATATAACTTGCTCATGAGAAGACATATGCAGAATCCTAAACCAAATGCCAAATGAATTCAAATATACAATAAGAGTTATAGGCATTTTACCAGGAATACAGGCTTAATATTTATGAGCTAATCATTTCATTTATTATATCGTATTAAGATGCCAAAGTTAGGAAAAAGTATATGCATGATACCATACTTACAGAAGCCAAAATAAGTTTCCTAAATTCAACATCCATTCCTTAATATATACATGCATATATATTACTTAATAATATATATTATTTTATATATGTTTCTTTATATATGTGTGTACATATATTTATTTGTATATATAAAGCAGTTGAAGACTAGCAGCATTTGAAGCCTAGCAGAATACTTCTCTAATATTCCAAAGATTATGTTTCTTAAACAACAGTTGACATAGCACGTGATACTCATATACCAGATATATTCTCATTCAAGTCAGGATAAGGGCAAGAACACCAGCTCCAGCAATTCATCTTCTCATTGGTTTATATATTTCAGATAATATTGTGAGAAGGGAAAAATAAATACTAGTTATACAAATCATACAGGAGAAAAGGTGCTCATTAATCATTCATAATCACTAATTTTATAAGCCATTAGGTAGTAGATCTGGAATATCTTACATAGTTAACTGAAAGAAAATACACATAGCTTTAAGCCAACTCAATAAATTAACTAGATACAAGATAAGCAACTGTATCTTATACTAAGTTGGGCAACCTGAACCATTTCAACATGTCACATTCAGAAGAAACACAAATAAATAAAGCATCCAGAAAGAGTTGAAAAACATTTACATCTTCAATATTGTGCCACATAAAGCACTAGTCTCCAGCCAGGCACAGTGGTGCACATCGATAATAAACCCCAGTACTTGGGAGGCTGAGACAGGAGGATCACAGGTTTGAGGTCAGCCTCAGCAATGTAGCAAGACCCTCAGCAACTAAGCAAGACCCTGTTTCAAAATAAAAAAAATAATAATAAAATAGCGTAGTTCAGTGGTAGACTGTTGTTGGGTTTAATCCTCTGTACCACAAAAGAAATACTAGTCTTACAACACACTACACAAAGAAAACCTTCTTTCATATTCTCTTTAGTCGTGTCTAATGATGCCAAGTTTCCATTTATTTATCCCACGTGGCTGCTGCCCCATGCCCTTGTTGCAATTCTCCAACACTACTCCACAGTTTGCACTATGCTTAAAATGGAAAAACACTATGCTTTAAACCAAGCCACACTTGCTTTCAACGGAAAAGATAAGCAGCCCATTGTTTCCAAATTAATGTCTATATTGAACATAATTCCAATCAAAATTTCCCTTTTATTTTTGGAGGGGGTGTAGAGGGAGAGATGGATGGTTTTAATTTTCATTTGGAAAATTTAAGTGGAACTGCCTTTAAAAAATTGAAAGACTAAAGGGAAGATGCTCTATTTTATATGGACTCTATTATCACACCATAATAATAACAATTGAAATAATGTAACACTAGTATCTTGCACTTAGATTAGAATAGTTAATCTGAACCTGACTCGTGTGTGTGTGTGTGTGTGTGTGTGTGTGTGTGTGTGTGTGTGCATAAACTTAATATATAAGAATAATTATTATCCAATTTTAAAGAGACTGATGATCCAATAGCTGAAGCTGGAAATGTGACAGATTTTAAAAGAAGAAACCTGATCAGCTCGCCCTGGGTGGATCATATTTAAATAAAAGTTAAAAAACAAGCACACGGATTATAAAAAGAAGGTCTTCTGATAAATGCACATGGACACTAGAACACATTCTGGGATGGTAAAGATTCCCTGAGCGTAATGTGCACAGCAGACCTGCGCTCCTCTGAATTTGCATGTCCAGATGGAAATTCATACCTGGACTTCCCCCAAGGTGATGGTGTTAGAAGGCGGGGCCTTTGGAGGTGAGGAGGTGATGGGTGGAGCCCTCAGGAATACGATCACTGTCCTTCTGAGTGAACTCAGAGTGCCCCTCTGCCCTGCCACCATGAGAAACCAAGTGAGAAGACCCCTGAGTAAGAGGAAAGGGACCCTCAGTAGACCCCACATCCACCAGCCTCTTGGTCTCAGAACTGTGAGGAATACATTTCTGGTATTTAAAGTCA
This sequence comes from Glis glis, assembly GCA_004027185.1. NCBI lineage: Eukaryota > Metazoa > Chordata > Mammalia > Rodentia > Gliridae > Glis > Glis glis. The sequence continues at coordinate 3,134 of PVJS01024451.1, forward strand.
TGGGTAAAAGCCGGGCGTGGTTGCGCACACTTGTCATCCCAGTACTTGGGAGGCTGAGACAGGAGGATCGCAGGTTCGCGGCCAGCCTCAGCTACTTATCAGCTACTTAGTGAGGCCCTCTGCAACTTAGTGAGACCCTGTTTCAAAATAAAAGAATAAAATAGGGCTGGAGTATAGCTTGGAGGTACAATGCTCCTAGGTTCAACCTCCAGCACCAAATAATAATAATAATAAATAATAATAGTAAAATCAAAATAAATAAAGCCATTGGTGTTTTGTTTAAGCAGCCCTAAATTTACCATTCTCACTAGACCTGACCGGTTAAAACTTTCTCTATTAAATACCATCATAAATAATACCAAAATACAATGCAAAAGTGTTGGCTACAAATATATCAGAAACAACATCAATAGCCTATAGACATAAAAATATCCAACAAATTACACACACACACACACACACACACACACACACACACACACACCTCAAAGGAAAATATGGGCAAAGTTTATAAATAAATAACTCAAAGTAAAAGCATATATGAATATATGACTAAATTAGTAGATTCCATTCTTTGTTACTAGTAATTTAATGCAAAAATTAAGACACCAAGGAAAGGTAGGCACAGTGGCACATACCTGTAATCCCAATACTTGGGAGTCTGAAACAGGAGGATCACAGGTTCGAGGCCAGCCTCAGTAACTTAGGGAGACCCTGTTTCAAAATAAAAAAAATAAGAAGGGCTGGAAGCATAGCTCACTGGTAGAGTGCCCCTGGGTTCAGTCCCCAGTAACCCCACTCCCAACACACACACACACACACACACACACACACACACACACACACTAAGGAGTTGGTATTTTTGCCTGGTTATTTTGGAGAGGGATCATGAGACAGGAGCCTCTGTCCACCAATATTAGAAGACCCAGGAGCCTCTACGCCCCTGGAGGGAAAAGCCTCTCTGGCAGTTCTCAGACTTGGCATACCATAGCAATTGGCAGAAATGTTTACTAATTGGAGAAGAGTAATTAAACTTCCAGGCTAATATGCCGCAGAAGCTTAAAATATTCATTCATTTTTTTCCTCAATAATTTCACTCTTACAAAAGTATTTACAAGAAATCAAATATTCAGATAAAAACATATTTTCAGGGATGTTTACTGCAGGAATATATACAATTTAAGCAAGTGAAAATATCTCATAATTAGGGTATGGTTACATCCATGTAACTGTATTTTAGGTGGTTTTAACAAAAATGATTGTGTCCCTAAATTCTTTAACGGTGTAAGAAAGATGTTAATAATGTGCTGATCACTGGAAAAAAGGATGATGATGATGATGACAACGTGTGTGTGTATTTATATGTGTTTGCACACGGCAAATACCAATTTCATAAAAGAAATACAGTCTTTCTCCACACCTGCTGGGTTGGTTCCAGGAAACCCCTGCAGATACTCAAATCAGTAGATGCTCAAATCCCTTACATAAGAAGGCACAGTATTTGCATATAACCTATGCACATCCTCCTGTACACGGTAAATCATCTCTAGATTACTTATAATACCTCATACAATGTAAATGCCATGTAAATAGTCATTGCATGGTATTGTTTAGAGAGTAATGACAAGAAAAAATAGCCTGTACATATTTAGTGCAAATGCAACCATCCCTCATTTTATTCTCCCCATGCAATGCACACCCCTGGGGTCTCCAATCACCCCACGGTTTCCTGCAACTCCTGGCTGCCTGGTGGAAAGGAGCCATTCCCCCACCACATCCCATAGCCCCTGGTACACACCTCTGGTGCACCCTTATATTAACACTGTAGAACTACTGAGGCCTACTCTGTGAGTCCTCATGCACAGTTTAATCCTCCTCCGGCTCCTCATGGTTAAGGGAAAAGATAGGAGTCACAGCCAGGTCCTCCTGAGGCTGGGCCCTGTCCACCAACCACACTGCCGTCCCTGCAAGTGTCTGCACAGGGGCTGCTCTGGGCCCCCAGGAGACCAAGACCTGAGTGAGCAGCACGGAGCCTGATCCATCTGGGTGTCCCAGGCCTGGCACTGAGCATAGTAGATGTTCCATAAGTGTTATGGGTAGAAAGAAGAAAACAAGAAGGGAGGAAAGGGATGGGAGAGAAAGGTGGAGAGGGAGGAGAAAATGTCTGCATTATCCACCTCTAAGCACTTGACACAATACATGGAGCGGCCAGTCTTGTCCATGAAGTAAAACAATGGGAGACGGCGGCACCTGCACGGCCACAGGGTCCTTACATCCTCTCAGCCCTGCTTGCTCCCAGACAAATCCTCCGATGAGGAACTGAAGCCAGTCACCTGTGCATAGACGCTCTCCCACAATAGATCAGGCACCACCTCTTGGAAAGTCCCTCAAGGAAGCTCTACCCCCTTCCTCTCCTGTAGAAACCCATCATTAGCCTTAATTTAAGTCAAGGTGGGAGGAGAAGGGGTAGTCACAGGAAGAGCTGAGTGACGATGGTTTAATCCCATTTAGGGACACTTTGAGCGATGACTTATGGATAATGAGCGATTTAAAATTCTTTGGTCAGTCTCTGGCTGAAGGCTTTTTACGGGGGGGGGATTAGTAATTCAGCCCAGATGATCCAGCCTTTCATGAGCTTTTATTAGTGATTTGTTGGACACGGATCACATAAATTTTGCTACCAATCTATTAACGACTTCAATTGGAAGTTGGTTTCCCTGTTCTCCACATGGCGTTTCAGAAGCAAGTGTAATAACTGGAGGATCAATAATCCCTGCTCGGGCTAGTATCTGAGGTAAGTGAACTCGACGGCCGTATTTCTGTTTATTGAATATCATGTCAACAAATTCCCATTTCAAGGAGAATAAAACAAGTTACATCCAATGTCAAGGCTGTTTATCCATACGAGGGGTACACAACATATTTCACTTTAAAAAAAAATATGTGCTAGCGGTCCTTTATCTAAAATAATCCATGTTTTGATCCACGCTGCCAAGTAAAAATACTTTTGCATTGAATCTGTCAGCTGTCGAGAAACATTAAGTCCCATAAAATGGACAGTGGCTTAGAGAAGAAAAGCTACCCACAGCCATTCCCTCCCCTCTGCTGTTTACTGAATGAAGCAGGAGGTTAGTCCATTCAATGTATGATTGTGAACTTGGACACACACACACACACACACACACACACACACACACACACGATATGTCAAGGACAGGAATGGCTGAATTTACCAGATGAGGAAGAAACTTAGCTGCAGAATTATTGCCAAGCCTAGAGTTCTCAAACACAGCATGAAAAGTCTGAAAAATGAAATTTTAGTCATTAGAACCTGACAGCTTCCAGTCATAATATGCTGACATGTGTAAAGAGAATTAAGAGGTTCCACCAGCGGAATGAACATTCATAATTTTTTTTTTCTTAGGCAAATCATTTATTTCAGCTCTGTGAATCACGGAGCGGCTGCAGAAGACTGGACACTTAAAAATGGCATAATACGACTGTCTGAGACTTTGTGTTCTTTCTTAAGTAGATTCCACTTTGCAGGCCCTAATTATTGACTGAAAGGAGGCCCTTCCTGTGAGGCCAGGGAAAGTAGGTCTATACAGAGAGGAAAGAAGCTTCCAGGACCTCTACAGAGGGAGCCGGGGTCACGGGACTCTTCCTGTCATTCACTTTTCTGGGGAGATTTTGAATTTTAATTGGTTCATCTTTTCAGGGATGGGTCCCAGCCTCCCCTATTTCCTGATCATCAACAAATACTTACTATAGATGCACTGTCTCTCAACTAAGTCCTTCTAAGACTGGGGGAATAAACGTGTAGATAAACAAGCCCAGAAAGTGACACAGCAGGTCAGGGATCATGGAGCACTGGGGAACAAAAGTGACACCTGGGATACTAAAGTCTTGGGATGTGCAAGGGCCCTGGGGTGAGCATGCCTGGGTTCAAATTCCAGCAACAGCTGTACTAACTCATGCATTCCTGGCCAAGGAACTTGAGCTCTCTGTGTCTTACTTTCTTCCTTTCTCAGCTGGAGAGGATCACCATGTTTTTCTTATAGGAGTGAGGTGAGAACTGACTGAGTCAAGTGATAAATGGGATGTATTTCTGGCACATAGTGAATTCTCAGACAATGGCACAAATATTCTGAAATGATGGTAGGAAATGGCCAAGCAGCATCCTAGAAACCCCAAGGTGGGGCCCAGGTGGGTCCCAGGGAAAGAAAATGGAGCTAAAAAGGATTACACTTGAGCCTTAAAATTCAGTAGGGTTTTCCCTGCTTAGGTTTTGGACCTCCTTGGAGCCTGTATCCCCTCCTCCTTTCTCATCTCCCCTATAGGAACCAGATGTCTATCCTCTGCCTGTTCCAATATTGTATTTTGGAAACATGCAACTTGTCTGGTTTCACAGGGTCACAGCTAGAGAGAAAACTATCTCAGGATAAATCAGACCTCAAATCTCACCCATATCTAATTTAGATGATGTCTGATATTTAGAAGAGACTTTGGACTTGGAGTTGAGACTGAGTTAAGACTTTGGCAGATGTCATGAAGGGCTAATGTATTTTACATGGGGGAAGAAAATAAATTTGGGGGCCAGAGGGTAGAGCACTATGGGCTGTACAGTGCCCCCTCCCCAATCCATACATTCAAGTCCTAACACCCAATACATCAGAATGTGACTACCATGAGAGATAGAATCTTTAGAAAGGCAATTAAGCTGGGCATGGTGGTGCACAGCCAGTACTTGTGAGGCTGAGACAGGAGGATCGCAGGTTCAAAGTCAACCTCGGCAACTTAGCAAGGCTTTCCGCAACTGAGTGAGACCTTATTTCCAAATATGAGATAAAATCGGGCTGGGTGTATAACTTAAAAGTTAGAATGCCTCTAGGTTCAATCCCCAGTACCAAAATATAAAATAAAATAAAACGGCAATTAAATTAATATCACGTCATTGGGGTGGACTCTAATCCAATGAATCAGTGTCCTTATAAGAAGAAAAGATCAAGCCAGGTATGATGGCACTCAGTTGTAATCCCAGTACTTGGGAGGCTGAGACAGGAGTATCGCACATTCAAGGCCAGCTTCATCAATTTAGTGAGAACTTGTTTCAAAATAAAAAATAATGTAGGGTTGGGGCTGTGGGGCCAAGAGAAAGTACAAGCTGCAGTAAGGACATGACCCTGCTCATCCTGTGCAGCTGCATGCAGATGTGCACTTAGTTATATAAGCATGACTAAGTAAAAACACAACACACCTGCACACATTCATGCTGGCATGGATGTAAGCCATTTTGCTCAGAACCATGTATAAGGAACACGTGTGTAGAATAAAGCTGCTGCTGTTGTTTTCCTGATGGCAACTCCACGTGCTTTCTTCTCTCTGGGGATCTTACTGCCAAAACCTCCCCTGTAACCACAGTTGTCCACTGACACTTGGTGTAGTCGGCAGGATGAGGCGAGTGCCCCCAGTACCTCTCTAAAGGAGCAGCCCCAAGAGGAACAACCCAGGGTGGAGGAGATGTGGCCCCTGGCCTTCTTGTCGTTCCTGGTAACAGCCTATCTGATAGTGTGGACCCTGCTAGAAGGTTGGGACGATGTACACCCCAGCTGGAAGAAGTCTGGAGGACTTTAGAAGTGCAGGAGCTGCAACAGACAGACCCCAGGTACTGCAGGAGTGGGACTCAGTGAGTAGAGAAGGCAGCCAGTGTGAGCAGAACCTGCCCGCCCCTTGCCCAACCCCATGCCAGCAGCCACTATAGTATGGTAAAGACCATCACTAGAGGTCATCCCCATCATGTTCCCTTACAACTCCCATAAGCTACGAGGATCATAAATGTACAACAGTACAGGGGAGCATAAGGAAATTGGACAAATGATACTGCAGCTAGAAGAGGAAGTATAATCCATCCAATTCATAGCCCATTCAACTCTTCCATATGGCCAGTACAAAACCCTGGCAGTTCATAGAGCATGACAGTGGATGACTAGGAGCTAAATAAAGTGACACTGCCCTTGCAGGCAGCACTACCCAGCATTTCAGAACTGATGGATCACCTGTCACATGAACTGGGACAGTTCCCATTACATTGCAGACTTGGCCAATGCCTTTTTCTCCATTGACATTACCCTGGAAAGCCAAAACCAATTTGCTTTTACCTGGGAAGGGCGGCAATGGACCTTTCCAATATTGTCCCAGGGACAACTGTGTAGTCCCACCTTGTGTCATGGTCTGGTGGCACAGGATTTAGCCTCCTGGTAGAAATCTGAGGCTATACGGTTGTTCCCTTATATCGATGGTATTATGCTAACCTCTGATTCTCTTGCAGAGTTAGAAGCAGCTGCATGCAGCCTTCAAGCCACTCTCCAGGAATGGGGATGGGCTGTCAATGAGGACAAGGTCTAGGGACCCGGGTGTTCTGTCAAATTCTTGGGAGTTGTCTGGTTGGGTAAGACAAAGGTGATACCTGAAGCACCGATAGAAAAGATATAAGCCTATCCTCGACTGAGAACAGTCAAATAGTTACAGACATATCTGGGTCTTTGGGGGTTTTGGCAAATGTTTATACACCACTTAGCTATGCTTATGAACCCTTTATACCAACTTGTCTATAAGGGGGCAACTTGGAATTGGACCCCTGAAAGGGAAACTGCATTTATTGGCACCACGAGGGCGGTGGCACAGGCACAAACTCTGCAGGTAGTAGACCTTGCTCTTCCTTTCCTGCTGACAGTCCAAGTGAATGGCACAGGCTTTGGATGGGGATTACAGCAGAAACAAGACATCAGGAATACCCCATTTGGAGATGGATGCAGAGGTACAGGCTACTCAGGCCTTACACGAGAACCTGCTTACAACCTGGTGGGACTCACTGGGCTCCTCCTGGAGATGGGTATTGCCTATCCTCACCTGTGAGGCTGGAGGACTAACAGTCACCGGTTGCACCCTCTTTTGCTGTTGTGGTCTTTGAGCCCAATGCAATGTTCCTGGGTCAAGTCACACACCGCCACCCTGTAGGGGACGGAGTGTGCAGCCCAGAGGAAGGACAGGCCAGTAGTATGGACATGACCTCACTCATTCTGCACAGCCCTGGATGTACAATTAATTATGTAAGCATGACTGGTCAAAATGCAACACACCAGCACACATCCATGCTGGGGTGGACATGTGACATTCTACCCGGAACCCTGTATAAGGGACAGGTCTGTAGAATAAAGCTACTACTGTTGTTTTCCGGATGGCGACTCCATGTGCTTTCTTTTTTCTAGGGATCTCACCTCCAAAACCTCCCCTGCAACCACAGCTGGCTGCTGACAGGAGGGTAGCTCAGCAGTAGAACACCCTTGGGTTCAATCCCCCGTGCCAAAATAAATAAATAAATTAATAAATAAATAAATAGAAGATCAGGACACAGATGTACACAGAGGAAGACACAGAGAGAAGATGCTGTCTACCAGCAAGAAGAGAGGCCTCAAAGAATCCAACTCTGCGGGCACCTGGATCTTGGACTTCTAGACCCAACATGGGAGGAAATACACATGGCTTTTTTTGTAGGGTGGCATGGTGGAGAACTTTTCAACTTTGTGGTGGTGTGGAAATGACAGCATTCAGTGTAATTCGTACTTGGAATTTTGGATTCTGGTCTTTCCCTGGGCTAGGATGTACCATCCAGTGCTCCGGTGACGCAGATCCCCAGGCAGCCCCACAGGCATGAGGGGAATCAACCCACACCATGCTGTGCTGTGTGGCCACGCAAGGATGCTCAGTACGGTAGTGTGTTAAGTGCATTTTATGTGAGTTTTTTTTTCACTCTTTTTGGTGGTACTGGGGATTGAAGCCAGGGGCATTCTACCTCTGAGCTATACCCCCAGCCCTATTTTTATTTTTTATTTTGAATCAGAGTCTCACTAAATTCCTGAGGGTCTCACCAAGTTGCTGAGGCTAGCCTCAAACTTGCGATCCTCCTGTCTCAGCTTCCCATGTACTGGGATTACAGGCATGTGCCACCATGCCTGGCCTGAAATTGTTTTATAAAAGCATCTGTTTCCAACTTTTTTTTCTAAGAAAGTGTTTGCTCTACAGGGCACTTATGCAGGGTTCCCTAGGATTGAGAACCATGTCCCTAGCATTCTCTGTTTCCTAGGACTGAAAACCATGTTCCTAGTATGTCTGTCCTCTGATTTGAGAAAGTAGAGAGTGAGCCAGGGGCATGCTGCCCTGTATGGAGCAGTGGCATTTGTGGGTAACTTACACTTTGAGGAATCCTTGACCTGGCATTAGACAGGGAGCTTCAGAGAGAGCAAATAGAGTTTGGAAGACCCCAAGTGGCCAGCACAGAGACCCAGAGATTTGGGAGGCCAGTGTGGGTAAGAGGGAGTCACTGGGGCAGGAGGGCAAAGGCCAGAGGGCTCAGGGATTGCAAATGCTGGTTTGAGTCACTTGATTTGCATTCTTGCTTCCAGTCTCCACTAGGAACCCCTGAGAGGCGGGTTAAGTCATTTATAGGGTGATTAATTTTCTTGTGAGGGATGTAGGCCTATTCCCAAAGGCCTCGAGTAATTCAAAACTAGCACAATTCAAGATTAATTCTCTGGAGGAGGAAATGTAAAGTAGGGTTTGCATTAATACGAAATGTGTGCATAAAGTACAACTATTAATACATTATAGATCATCATTGCAGATTTGCACTATCCAGATTCACAAAAAATACAACCACACAACCTGTACATATTCTGGAGCCAGGGATGTGGATTAGCTGGTGCAAAGAGGAACTATCTATCCTTTAAGGGACCTGCAGCCAACATGCTTAAAGCCTCCACCTTCACTGGGAGCTTTCTATCCCCCGACCCCAGGGCAGGGGGCTTTCCCAAGTCAGCCCTGGAAGGTCCACCTCCTCCCCACCCTGGGCAATTAGTTTCTGAACTGTTTGCCTTTAATGAAACAGTATTTTTTTCCTTTTGATACTGGGGGTTTAACCCAGGGGCATTCTACCTCCAAGCCACACCCCTAATCCTTTGTTTTTTTAAATTTTGAAACAGGGTCTCCCTAAGATGCTGAAGCCTGCCTCAATCCTGCAATCCTCCTGTCTCAGCTTCCCAAGTACTGGAATTACTGGTGCTACCGTGCAGGCAAGACAGAATAATTTAATGGCCAAAAGTTTTATCTCCGACTTAAGACAGGTATGGGTACAAGTTTGGGCTTTAGTTATAAAATTGCAGGGAAATAATTCGACCTCTTTAACTCTCAGTCTCCTTGCTTGTAAAATATTGATGATCCTTTAAATAGCACCTGCTTCAAAGGGGTGTCCTCAAGGTTAAATAAGAGCATGCCTAGCAAGCATATACTTCTGTGGGTAGTACATGCAAGTGTCCAGTAAATATTAGCTTGTATCACTATATGGTGTACCTATTCCATGACCTCTTCTCCTCCCTCCACATGAGTCAGGAGAATGGATGCATGATTATTCTCACATTACAAGCCAGTAACAGAGGTGTCAGGAGAGTTGAAAAGGCTTGTTCAGTTTTTATAACTAGGAAGATAACAAGAAGACTGGGATCTAAGTCTACCTGGTTGCACATTCTACATGCATGCTTTCCTCTGCAACTCGCTCCCATGCAGAAGGACCAGGCACGGACCATGACATCCCTGGAACTCTTGAGCCATGGCACAGAACTGAGCTTCTCCAGTCACCATACTTTCCCACAGAATTGCTACCTGTGCAACCGGTTAGCACAGATGCACTCCATGGATGCCACTGGCATTTCAGTAACAACGAGACATTATGCGCTGTAAAAACAGAACATCATTGCTTACCAGGGGCTTATAAAAATAATTGCCATCCAGCCTGGCCTCTGTCACTAGTAATTTATCGCATTGCTCCTCTTTCTGTTAATGTAGTTTACAGGAGTCAAACGAATTATGTGTAAATGAGGGAGCATGTTAGACTTCAAGTCGAGAAGTGACATGCATAGGTGTGAATAAGATATTTTCCAATTTTTCAAATCCCCAATGGAGGCAGGTGAAACATTCATAATAGAAGATGGAGATGCTCTGGAACGGGAGAGGGAGACAAGAGGCCCCCCCCTCCAGCCAGAGAAACCAAGATCCAAGGCCTCTCCTCTGCCTCTCCATGTTACCTGCTGCTGCTTCTTCAAGATCACATCCTCCCAGCCAGCCTTTGCTCCATTTGTCCCTCACTGCTGCCAAACTAATGCCCAGCCTCCTGGAGCCCTATCTTGCTTCCTGACTTCCTCCCGTCAACCCACAATGTCACTGCTGTGTGCCCAGCGCATCACAGCCCATGTGCTCGCTCATGCCAGCCCTGGGCCTAACACTCTCCTGCCCCTCATATGCATCCAAAGCCCAGGAGTCTTTCTAGGCCACACTGAAAACCACTGGGACCTGTCAGATCCCCTGGCATTGTCCCCTGGCCCTGCATTCTACTTCCTGCTTTTCACCAATCTGGAAGTTTCTTGAGTGCTTAGACTGTATGTTTGTTTATTCATTCGATCATGTATGCATTTGTTCTGATTTGATAAGTAATCCTTCAACTCCTTCCATGTGCTAGGCCTTGTCCGAGTTTCTGAGCCTTAGCTCATATTTCCACTCTCACTCTGTGTCTCAGCCAACATTCTCACTGCTGTGATCTAAAACAACTGGCCAAAAATAAATAAATAAATAAAAATGACGATGGGTGTAGCTTGCAGGTAGAATGACCCTGGGTTCAATCCCTAGCCACCTCCTCCAATATGAAAAGAAACGAAAGAAAGGAAGGGAGGGAGGGAGGGAAAGAATTCATGCCATATCTGGTGTGATAGTGTATGCCTGTAATCCCAGTACTTGGGAGGCTGAGACAGTAGTATTTCAGGTTCGAGACCAGCCTCAACAACTTAGTAAGACCCTGTTTCAAAAAATAGCATAGGACTGAGGTGTAGTTCAGAGGTAGAATGCCCCTGGGTTCAATCCCCAATACCACACACATAAAAAATAATAACAATGCGCATTAACTTCTCCTTGTGTTCTTACAGTCTTATGAAGGATTACCTCTCCACTGTACTGCTCAAAACAGGTAAAGGAGATGACGTCCCAGAGCAGGGACCCAGAGTCAGCCTATGTGGACCCAAAGACCTCCCTTGCAAATGCACCATGGTGGCTCCTTAATTAAAGTCCAGAAAAGCATTCACAGACTGAAGGAGTGAAGAGATGCAGGAGGTGCCTGAACTCAATGGGGCCTTGATGGAAAGAGACGGGAGCCACAGGCAATATGCAAAAGATTTGGGGTGAGCAATGGCTATGCAATTTAAGCATCGAATTATAAGCCAGGCAGGTCTCCTTTTAGGATCTGGCACATGTAACTAAGGGGTTCCGGCCATGCACCAGCCAGTGAGTCTGAGAATGAAGGTCTTCCAGCATCTTACTTCTGGATTCCAAAAGTTCCAGGTAGCTCCAGAACACACTGGGACCCCAGTTGAGGGAAATAGTGCTGTCAGACTCAGTTATGCCAAAAGGCATCCTAGGAAGGAGATCCCTCCCTGAATTCAAGTATTTATTTCCTGCTAATCAAACTCTTGGAAGGAAAAATATGTTCACTCTGTTACAATTCCATGTCTAAAAAACATCCAGTAAGTATTATACCTATTACATATTTGTTGAATTCTTAAGTGATATATGACTAAGATTCCAGGCAGTCTCTAATCTAAAGAAACTTACAATATTGCCCAAGAGGTTAAATATAGCTATAAAATTAGTTATTAAATATAGTTCATTTGTCAGAGCTAACAGTTTTGAATGCCTACTAGCTGCCAGGCACTGCTCAATGAATACAAACTTTTAGGACTCGGTAACACCCCAATGAAGTGGACAACTTCAGCACCCTCCTTTGACTGATAAGGAAGCTGAACACTGACAGGGGTAATAACTTGCAGTACAGTAATTAACTGGGAGCAGCAGAATTGTTTGTTCCTTCATTAAAGAACTGTTTAGCGTCCAGGGGGATGCAGTGAACTTCAGATACAAAGAAGGATTCAGGGGGATACAAAGATGAAATGCATGTCTGGCCTCAGGCAGCTGCCAGTCAAAGGTGGAGATGCACCTGACATGATTTTTGGTGACAGGTTGTGATAAAGACCAGAACAAAGTGGATGGGAACCCAACAAATGGGATGATAAATGCACTGGAAAGAAACAGATGAGGTCTGTCTGAAAACATGGATCCAGAAACCAGAAAGGCAGGCAAAGGGAGGCTGGAAGCTTCCTGCCCACCGTGGCAGCTTGTGCCAAAGTGTGGACTCCTGAAAGAAAGCCTCTTTCCCCTGTCCATTGTGTGCTTCGCAAGTCTGGCCAGGTTGCCCCCAACTAACCCTGCCCTAGCTTGCCAGCACATGAGGAGGAAAGATCCAAATTCTCAGCCTGTCCTTTAAAGCCCGGAATCATGTAGTCTCTGCTTCTCTTCAGGTGCATTTGCACTGTCCAAATTCCTCTCAACCCCAGTATCCCTGCCTCTTTCAGCACCCTGAACCGGTCTACCATCTCAACACTCAGTGGCATCCACCATGAGCATGGGTCATCATGCTGCAGGTCCGTGGGTGGGCAGGGCTGTGCTACTCTGTAGTTACTGCTCATGGCTTAGCTGGGTGACTGTACCCTGTGTCTCTCATCCTTTGGGACCAGCAGGCTACCCAGGATGTCCTCTCCTGTTGATAGCAGAATCCCAAGAAGGTACGCTCTTCTGAGCAAGCATTTTGAAGCCCTTGCTTATGTCATGGCCACTGACATACTACTAGGCAAAACAAGCCACATGGCCCGGCCCAAAGGCGGGGAGATAGAAAAGACACTAGCCTCTATGGGAGGAGCAGGAAGCAAATATTTGCAGACCAGTGAGTCTAACTATAACAGCATTACCATCATCCCATCTTAGGACCTTGAAGCACTCTGTCCTCTGTCCTCTCTGCCTGGAAGGCTCTTTCTTCCTTCTGCCCCTCTCTGATTCACCTACACACTCCAGTCTCCCCAGACTCCCAGACCAGGGTGACTCCTTCTATATCAATGCTTGCATGACCCCCACACCATTCTCCTACATCGCACTTGCCAGGGTAGGTAGCTGCACATGGGTGATTATTCAATTACAGGCTGTCTTCCCATGAGGATGGAGACCACATCTGTTCTTGATCTGTAGTCAGTGCCCCAAAGTGTTTATTAGATGAATGGGTAGACTCAGGGAAGATGACCCAGTCTGATCCATGCTGCTCAGAAACAACCATGGCAGAGACTGAGCAAGCGGTGGCATGCATGGCATGGGGGGCAGAGGGCTGGGAAGGGGCTGCTGCAGAGGCTCTCCCTCAGAGATGATGGTGGCTCATTTGGCCAAGTCATTCATTCCTTCACACAATATTTATTCCTGGGGACAGCACTTCTCAGCACTTGCCCTTAGTGGGAAGAAACGCTCCACAGGAGCAACAGTTATCAGATGCTATGGATTCTAATGGAATGGAGAGGAGGGGGAGAAGCGACAGTGGGCAGCAAGGGGAAAAAGCAACAGACATGGCCAGAAAAACACATTCCCTTAGTGGGTGGCTGCTGCCATCATTTCAAACAATGAGATCAATGGTCCAAGTGCCATAAATGACCTTCCACAGAAGAGAACTTACTCATGATCAGCAAGCAATTCAAAACCAAGTGTTTCCGTCGCATTCTCACTGCTGTGACTCAAAATACCTGACGACCACAACTCAGAGGAAGGAAGATGAATTTGCTCACAGTTCTGGAGGTTTCAGGGGTTCAGTCCATGTTAGGCCACATCAGCAGAGTTCAGGGCATGGCAGGTGGAAGCAGAGAGAGAGAGCAAGAGAAAAGGGACTCTCACATCACGGAGACTGGAAGCAGAGAGAGAGAGAGGAAGAGGGACTAAAAACATAGTTCCCAAGGCCACACCCCTAAGGACCCCTCCTCAACAAAACAAGCCCCGCCTCCAAAATGGCTGCCTTGTCCTTGTGACATCCGGGGGACATTCTAAATCCAAACTATAACACCAGGTTAATTTTGAAGCTATGGTAGCGTTCTCAACAGAAGGCACAGGGTCCATGGGGAGCTTGGGTTCCTTGGGATGCTGGATTGAAAACCAAAACACTTGGCATTCAGTAAAATTAATCACAATAATGTAATTAACCATCAGAAAATAAACAAGCACTGTTACATAATAAACCTAGATTGTTTGAAGCTGAAAGGCTTGGGGACAATTTGTTATGCAGCAGTAGATTACTAATGCCTATGTCTAATTTCAGGGCCCATGCTCCCAGCCACCATAGCCTGCTGCTTGAGAGAGCCTTCCAAGTTCTTTCAGCCCCCAAACCACCTACCCCTAACCTAAAGGATAGAGATACTCAACCATTGTGCACCTGAGTTCTGAGTGAGGTAAAGAATATTAGCATGCACATCTCGAGCCAGCTCCTCTGAATGAAATAATTAGTGCAGTTTACTACCTGCCAGGGTTATACATTCAATGTTTTAATGAAATTATTGTCATTTAAAATGATTGTTACAGTAAATTGAATGCTGCCCCAGTCTGTCTCAGCCTGAAAGTTCCCTGAGGTGCCAGCTCATTAGGAAAGCCACAGTGATGAAGTACAATTCAAGGGAACCTTCGCTTACTTGTTCATTTCATACTTGAACACCATTGTGTGCCAGGCCCGGGGAGGGATTACCAACAAAACACACTTGCCATGTTTTTTTTCAATCATACTTTGAAATAAGTGCTCACACAGATGAAAACAGAGAAGAACTAACTGGGGGAATTAGAGAGGGTGTCTTTTAGAAAACAGCTTTGCAAGGGTCCCACAAGGAGAAGCTAGGAACTGACCCCGGTGTGAGGTGGGTGGGGTAGTTTTCTTTCCAATTAATTTGCTTGTGTATTAATTTAACAAATATTTATTGAGCATGTTCCACTCCTACTGTAGTGGTCACCAAGGATGCAGAACAAAAGACACTATCAGTCTAAAGAAATCTAAGTACATTTAGAGAAGACTTAATTGACCAACTGGGAGAACTGATCAGAAAAGTAAGGAGAGAATAGAGAATTATCTGTAAGATTAATAGGGTGGATTTTCAGAGAAAGTCTTGCTGAGTAACTGAGATGAGATGCTGCCACCTTCTTGGGTGACAATATATATTATCATCCAAAGAGGGCACTTTGTGTGTGGAAGAGATGTCATTGAGATGGCATTGAATGGCATTGAGATGCCATTGCTGCGAAGTTGAACCTCCCTAGGCGACAGACACTTGACTGAAAGAACCATGTGAGAGACCGTTCCGGGGCAGAAAGTAGTGACTGGAAATTATTACAGAAATTAATACAAGTATTTAAGTGTGCTGGTGGTAGGGTTTTCTAGAGGATATGCTCCGTGAATATTTGTTAAAAGAAGAAAGGAAGGGAGAAGAGAAGGAGAGAGGGAGGTTGGTTTGCTAACAGTAGGCCCAACTTTAGGGAAATTATTTAATTCCATCAAAAATTCCTAGGGTCAGTGAAGTCTCTTAAAACATTTAACCTTCATTTTGTGTCTCGATTGACCTTTGGCCACTAGCACCAGTATCTCAAAGATTTTGGAGGACAGGGTGTGGTAGAGTACAAATGTCATGGGCTTGAATCCTGGTCTTGAACCACAATTCTACCATTGATTATTCAGTTTTAGAACCTCATTTTCCCCTATTGCAAAAGAGAGATTGGGGTTCCTGCCTCAGCAGGCTCTTGTACAGTTTGTATGTAATTATATTCAAATACATGCATAGTTCCGGGCACATAGAAATGCTTAGCCCAGCTTCATCCTCTTTTTCTCTTTTCAAAAATCTAGAAGTGTGGCATATAATGAAAATACCCTAGTATAACCTTCATTCCCACGTAAATGAATAGCAGCTATCTTATAAACATGCAAGACTTTTCCAAGGTAAAATCAAAATGACCAAACACACTGAGTTCAGAAATGAAAACTGCCAGTGTCTTTGTCTTAAAAACACTCAAATGGGAGACTGAGATAGGAGGATCACAGGTTTAAGTCCAGCCTAGGTAACTTAGCAAGACCCTCAGCAAATTAGCAAAGCCCTGTTTCACAGTAAAAAATAAAAAAGCATCGGGGGCAAAAAGTTCAGTGGTAGAATGCCTCTGGATTTATTCCCTGGTACAAAAATAGATAGATAGGTGATAGATAGATGATGATAGAAGATAGATAGATAGATGATAGATAGATAGATAGATAGATAGATAGATAGATAGATTATAGATAGATAAATAGATGATAGATGATTGATTGATAGATAGATAGAGAGATAGATAGATGGATAGATAGATAGATAGATAGATAGATAGATAGAAATACTCAAGCCTTCAGAACTCAAGAATCTACCATATTACATGTGTTTTCACCAATGAATAAGGAACCGAATAAATTTCTAAAATAAATTTGGATAATTTGGCCATTTGAGGAGCCAAATTGAACAGATTTTAATGGCATTTTAAGCCTTAGAAAATAAGGCTCCTTAATGTGAACGCTGACAGACCCTTAACTATAGCCAGACATCTACCGACACAGTAATGGCTTTAAGAGGGAGAGTGAAGCACCTATTTACATTTTGAGTGCAAGCCCATTCCCCAAGCGAAGGCACATCTGAATCAGATAAAAGACGAGGAGGCAAAGTCAGGCTGACTGACAGGTGTAGTGGTGGCAGCAGGATAAACTGGGATCAGTCTTTAACACCGCTATTAGAGGTTGTTCTCCAGTGAAAAATCAACATTGTCATGGACAGACTGTACCTGCTGACCAGTAAGGCCATCGTCTACTTTATAATGTGCTGGAAGGGGTATGTTAAAGATTGGCTCAACAGACGGTTCCCAACTAGTGAACCCCAAGATCACCAATTAGTTGAACGTCCATCTACTGGTTCCACCCCAAGTCTGGTGTCTCACACAAAGGAGATGAGCAATTAGTATTGCTTCAAGACAAAGTGAAAGAAGACAAGAAGATGAGCAGGCCAGAGGGAGAGAAGGAGAAGGAAGGAAAGACACAGTCCAGACCATGTTCAGGATATCCAAGGACAACCCAGAGGACGGTCTGGTTCACACACCTACAAGTGCACTAGGCTACTCAGCAGCTATGGAAGGGCACATCCCAGGAGCCTGGGTTATCACAATCCATCTCACCAGACATCGAGGCCCAGAGAGTCCGTCACTGCTTCTTTTCTGGGAAGCTTTGCC
Source organism: Glis glis (assembly GCA_004027185.1). Classification (NCBI taxonomy): domain Eukaryota; kingdom Metazoa; phylum Chordata; class Mammalia; order Rodentia; family Gliridae; genus Glis; species Glis glis. Next base: position 20,372 of record PVJS01024451.1, read on the forward strand.
CCTTCTTCAAGTGCATGTACAATGCTGGGTATCATCAGTGGGAAAGGGCTCCTTGTCCTCCTCTCCCAGAGAGCCAAGAGACTCTCTGGGAGCCTGATGACTGGACAAACAGAGCAAACACGTAGCTCCTGATGCCAACGCAAATGACGACACAGTCACATCTGGAATTTGATGTGGGTTTCATGAAGAAACCATGCCAGAAAAAGCCTTTCCATCCCCCTGTTCTTTTTAACACCTAAGGATCGAGCAGCCTAACCATCATTATCAGACTAGTTCTTCTGAAAACAATACCTGTCTCCCTCCCCTGCTTGGTTCCCAGTGACTGAGTTCCCTCCCATTTTCTTTTGCCAGAATTATGGTAAAGCTTCCCCAGGGTCTCTTCTCTCCTCCAATTCATTCTTCACACCCAACTCCAATGTCATCTCTCTAAAGTAGAAATTTGATCCTGACACCTCCCTCCCTCTGAAGGTCCCGTGTTAGCTGTGATGCCCACAGGGATACCTACCGAGCCACCAGGACTCAGTTGTCTGAAGGCTGATGTCTAGCCAAGCAGGTTCTTATAGCTGCATCGTGAGAAACTGAGTCCTGGAGAAGTGGGGTGATGATCATGGAGATGCCACTGAAGGAAAGAAAAGAGCCAAGCAGGTCCCAGTGCAGGACCCCATCCCAGGGGGAGCTTTTCCATCCAGACTGCACTCCCCCGGGCACCCAGGCCTTCCCAGATCCTAAGCCGCATCCCTGCATTGCTGCGCCAGCCCAAGTTCTGCCACTGTCTTGAGAAGTGTCAATCTGAATCCCAAATGTGCCAGCCTTATTACCATCGTCAACAGACTTCCTAATGAAGCTGCCAATATCGTCAATGGCATCTCTTAATGACACTTCATAAAGAACAAGAATTCTCCAGCTCCCCTTACGCTGCCATGTGGCTCCTCCGCTTTACGGCAGACTCAGAATGTTCTCTGAATTAGGACGGTGACAAGAACACTAATAATAATGGCAATGATAATAACGCCTAGCAGTTACTGAATTCTAATTCTGTGGCAGGGACTCTTTTAAGCACTTTACATGTATGGTGGAATAATTGGCCCAAATAATAAGGACTTAAGAGACTTCCAGCCAGACACTTAAGGTCTAAATAGCCAAGTCCTGGTCTCCTCAATGTTAGATTCTGATTTGGCTACTGTGTCCTGGTTTCTACACTGTGCCAGGCACTATACATATACTACACTTCTAATCCACATTTCTAATCAGCAAGAATTTAGTCCTTATTATCCCCATCTCTGGAGGAATAAATAACAAGGCACATAGATAGATAGGTAGGTAGGCAGGTAGATTGATCGGTCAAGGCTTGACCAAGATGAGTCAGCTAGTGATTGTTGTAGTCAGAGTCAGCACTCGTACCCATCAATTTCCAAAGCCTTGTTGCCACCCTTGACTACAGAGGTTGTGCATCTGCCATGTTGATGTTTCTATACCAGAAGGACAAGCCAAGAGACTCTCTGGGAGCCTGATGACTGGACAAACAGAGCAAACACGTAGCTCCTGATGCCAACGCAAACGACGACACAGTCACATCTGGAATTTGATGTGGGTTTCATGAAGAAACCATGCCAGAAAGAGCCTTTCCAGCCCACTGTTCTTTTTAACACCTAAAGATCAAGCAGCCTAACCATCATTATCAGACAAGTTCTTCTGAGAAGAAAAGATGTCCCAAAGGGTAAGCGCTAGCACAATTAATTCCCAAGTGACAGACATCTTTATACCCATTCCATTTTAAAATTAGACAGCTATCAGCATCATCAACATTTTCATTGAAGGAGGCAGAATTTTAGCAGATGTTTCACCTGAGGCTATCTGTGAAAGGAGCCTGGCTTTGAAGATCAGCAGGTCTGGGCTGGGCACCTGGCTCTGCTACCTACTAGCCAGGTGACCTAGGAGAATATCCCAAGCTCTCTGGATAAACCAGTCTCCTCTTATGTAAAACTGGAGCATCACACTTATTAAGAGGCTAATTCCAGGTGTCCTGTGCACAATTTTGGACACCACTAGGGTGGCCAGTCACTAGGGATAATGCGTGAGCTTTGGAGAAGACATCTTGGTCCATCTTCAGCTAGCTGAGGGCCTTGGCAAGCTATTTAATCTCTCAGTGCCTCTGATTCTTTACACAATAGAGTAGACTGTCTCAGGGTTGGTTGTTGTGAGGATGAAATTAGTTTAATTATTCAGAGAGCCGAAGACCAAGTGATACAGCGATTGCTTACAAAATCCTCCCAGTGTCACAGCTTTGGCCTTTGCTTTGGGTCCCATTTTTCATTTGCTCTATAACTCTTCCATCCAATTCTAATTGACAGAGACCATGTTTTCAAAATCATACATAGAGAGATAGATGAGTGGATGACAGATCATTTTTACGAGAAAAATACTAACACTCGGAATTGGCCATGACATTAGAAATGCAATTTGGAGAATGTTCTGTACCAGTCCACCACCATTTAACTTGAGATGGATGAATGCATGGATGGATGGATGGATGGATCGATGGATGGATGGATGGATGGATGATGGATAGATGGTCATTGCCCTTTCTCATCACATCCCATGTAAAAGTACCTTATTTTTTTTCCTTATCAGCCAGACTCAATGGAACCTGCTTGTAATCCCAGTACTCGGGAGGTTGAGACAGGAGGATAGAAAGTTGGAGGCCAGCATCAGCAACTTAGTGAGACTCTCAGCAATCTAGCAAGACCCTGTTTCAAAACCAAAAATAAAAAAGGAATAGGGGTGTAGCTTGGAGATAGAATGCCCCTGGGTTCAATACCCAGTACCACATATACACACACAAAAAACATCACCATGTAGGTATCAATAGTTCTCCCAATGCTTAATGATGAAAATATAGTTTTTATTTTTAATTGTATTTTTATTAACATGTACTAATTATACATATCAATGGGGTTCAACGTGACACTTTAATACATCCATACAGCGTCCTTATGCATAAGGTTAAAACTTGACCCCTATCTCTCACTCTCTACAAAAATCAACTCAAAATGGATCAAAGACATAAATGTAACTCCTGAAACTATGAAACTACTAGCAGAAAACATAGGGGAAACACTTCAAAACATTGGTACAGGCAACGATTCCTTGGCTATGACCCCCAGAAACACAGTAAACAGAGGCAAAAACTGACAAATGGGATTACATCATGCTACAAAGCCTCTGCCCAGCAAAGGAAACAGAGTGCAGAGACAACCTACAGAATGGGAGGGAATACTTGCAAACTAATCATCTGATGCAGGGTTAGTACCCAGAATACATAAGGAACTAAAAAAAAAAAAACTTAACAAAAACAAGCAATCCAGGCAGGGCGCAGTGGCACATGCCTATTATCCCAGGACTTGAGAGGCTGACACAGGAGGATTGCTGTACTGAGGCCAGTAACTTATTAGTGAAACTCTGTCTCAAAATTAAAAAAAAAAAAAAGCTGGATGTAGCTCAGAGGCAGAATGCCCCTGGGTTCAATCCCCAGTACCAATAAATAAATAAATAAATAAATAAATAAATAAATAAATAAAGCAATCCCATTTGAGAATGGGCAATGAGCTGAATAGACACTTCTCAAAGGAAACTGTTTTTAAAGTCTCAGAGCATAGCTTTAAAGCTTTAAAAATAAAAGCTTCACATGTTTACCTCTTGGACAAACCAATCACTCCTTTGGCTCCTCTCAAATCAGGATGTTAAAGAGGAAAAAAAATCTGGGACAAAAATCTCTTAATAAGAGTTGGCAAAAAGGAAAAAATTAAGAGTGTGAAAAGAAAAGTTGGAAGGCCATTGTCACCAGTAAATCCATCAATTGTGTGAAATTCTTCTTTTCCTGTCCCTGAATGTGTTACTTTTGTTTCTGTTTTTATTTTGTTTTGTTTGGGATACTGGGGATGGATCTCAGGAGCATTATATCTCTGAGCTAATACCCCCCAGCCTTATTTATTTTTTATTTTGAAACAGGATCTCGCTAAGTTGCTGAGGGTCTCACTAAGTTGCTAAGGCTGGCCTTGAACCTGTGATCCTCCTGTCTCAACTTCCCAAGCACTGGGATTACAGGTGTGCTCCAACATGCCTGGCCCTGACTGTCTTTGATCCTGCTCTTGTTGTTACATTGATTTATTCTCTTCACTGGCCTCTTTGAAGGTCTCTTGAAGGAGCGCAGCGGTCTTCACAGAGCCTGCCCCTCTGCATATGTTTCTCATGGGGCCTTGTCTATGCAGCATCTGGGGTTCCCTGCTCCTCTTTTCCAGGTGTCTGAACTAAGGATCAGAGAGTAAACATTCACCCCAAGTCACACAGTGCTATGCCACAGCTGGTATTCAACCCCCTCATTTTTCTGTTAAGTAACGCCGTCTAGGTCAAAGGCATCCCTCACAGGTCTAAACCACAACCCATCATGTTAAGGGGCGCACAAGGGCTCCCGGGGTGCACGGGACCCCAGCAGCCTGGACAGCTGTACAGAGGCAGAAGAGCCATAGTGAGACGCACAGCAAAGAGCTCCCAGCCGCCTTCCGGAGCGGGCATTCTTTTCTTTACTCTGTTTACAAAACTTTCAGTAATGTGGTTACACTCATAAGGTAAGTAAATTTATTTTAAAAATATATTCTCTCTTCTCTTGCTCCATAGATTTTCCAGAAGTTTGATTTAGAATCAAGTAAGATGTTAACAGAAGTCTCCCAGCTCTCCAGGGCAGTTCATTCAATGCTTTTAAAGCATCTACTGGGGTCTTAGACCGAGGCCGGGCACCAGTGGCTACAGGATGAGGTCAGACCCACCCTCTTATAACAAAGCTGGGGAGACCTCAGGTGCACAATCATTGCCTTAGACAAAGATCCCAGGTAACACCTAACCCGAGGCTCCCATGAACCGGGAGAGCGCCACGCCGCATGGTTGAGGCAGCACAGGGAGGCACCATATCTCTGGCCAGCAAGTTGCAGTCACCCTGCACTGAGGTTCAGCTGCTTAGCAAGAATCCCCGGGAACGTGTATGTGCTCAGACCAGGGCTTCTGAAGGCCGCCCTTTTTCCCACACCACTTTGGAGCTCTCTCTGCCTTGCATCGTACTAATAAGTAGTGATGCTGGAGTCTTTAAATGTTAGACTGTTATAATGAAAAAGGGCAGGGAAGTGTTTTTAAATACCAATTAATTCCAGCATCTTGGCTTGCCAGAAGTCTGTTCTCTACCTCCGGTTCCGCCCAAGCATTGGGGATTCACACCTGTCAGAAGCCCAGGAGTACAGGTCGGCCCCCCTTCCCATTAGAGTCCCGAGGAGCCCAGGCTGCAGGGAGACTGGCTGCGTGGTGAGGGGACACTGCTGGAAAGCCCCCACACTGTCCCCTGGTAGGTCCTGCCTGGCACAGCCACCATCTGCCCTGCTCTTCTCTCTTCTGATCTTCATAGCTCAAATCTAAGGGAAGGAGTGTCCCTTGGGGGCATTTTAAAGTGATAGACCATTGCAGCACTTTTAGATAGAAATTGGGAAACAAGAGACCTCAGATAGAAGAGCAGACACTTCTGTGGAGCAATAGAGGGGGCTAGGCGAGGGAGAAAGGGGGCTAGCGACATAAAGAAGGTAACAGTTTAAAGAACACTATGTCCGTGTATGAAATTGCCCATGCCAATGTCAATGACTTGTACAGGGAAGGAGAGGGAGTGGGGTGGGATCTGGAGGCAAACTCACCAAGTATTGTGTGCATGGATGTTCCTAACACTGTACATGTCGGTATGATGTATAATTACAATGCACCAATAAAAGTATAGAAAAATTTACAGAAGGAACTTTTACTCCATCAGGTGAGGAATGGCATCTGAAACCAGGAATTTTTATTTTAGGAACATACTGGATGTACAGCCACGGCCCGTGTCACTCTCCACTGTCAACGTGGAGAATACTGCCACCATCAGATCCTTAAATGGTGGCCTGTGCCTGGCACTGGAAGCTGTCTCAATCTTCACAGATCCGTCAGTGGATCCTTTATTAAATCCTCTTCTTATGTGGACACAGGGCTTCAAGAGTATAATGCGCTTGGCCAAAGTCATCCCTTTCCAAGATGGGAGCCAGCACTTGACCTCAGGTTTCTGGCTCCAAGCCTTGGCTTTGATCACCAGGCTGTCCTGACATTCAAGCACACGGCAGACACACCCTGCACAGGCCCAGATGCAAAAGCCAGCTCGGTACGACGTGGCCCTGCGATACGGACCCCTGTCCAGGAGGACATCGTAAACAAGGAAGTCTATGCAGCCATTCTTTCGGACTCGCATTCAGTATGCATTCATTGAGCACCTACTGTGTACCGGATCCAGTGGTAGGTGCTACACTCAGGGCCTTTTGTCCCAGCCAAAAAGACTATCAGACCCTCCAATCATTGGAGAAGAGAAATAGACACATCTGGAGAAAACCAGCGGTAGGTGGCGCTGTAAGTCACCTCCGTATAGAACAACGCAGAAAGCCGGGGTATGGGTATTGGGGCTGGCAGGCATCCTGCAGAAAAGAAAGAACATTTCTGGAAAGACCCATAAGGGGGGCAAGAGTCCTCCTAGCAGATGAGGAAAAAGGGCAGTCCAGCAAGAGAGAGCAGACCGTGCTGGAACCTGCAGGAAGCATGCGAATGACCCAGAGCGTCTACCTCTTGATCTCTCCGAGGGCACTGCAGCATTAGATGGCACAGCGGACTTTAGAGATGGGGTTAAGGTTGCAGGCCTCAGAAGAGGGAGATGAGTGGGGATCCTCACCTCCCCTGCATTCTAGAGACAAGCAAATTGCTAAGACCAGCTGGATTCCAGGAGGGTTGAACTGAACTCTGTGCCTCAGGAGAAGGGGAGACCAGTGTTGGTAACCATTTCCTTTCTTTTTTTTTTAACTTTTTATGTTCATTTATTGGTGCATTGTAATTATACATTTTGATATATGTCAGGGTATGAACATCATACATGCACACATTGCACATTTAGCCCTCCCTCCAATCCCACCCTATTCCCTCCCCCTTCCCTCCCTTTCATGCTCCGGATAGTGATTGAGTCTTATAGGTTTGTGTATCTTTTTTTTTTTTTTTTTGGCGGTACCAGGGATTGAATCCAGGGGCGTTTTACCTCCGAGCTACACCCCCAGCCCTATTTTTTATACTTTATTTTGAAACCGGATCTCACGAAGTTGCAGAGGCCTCACTAAGTAGCTGAGGCTGGCCATGAACCTGGATCCTCCGGTCTCCACCTCCCAAGTACTGGGATTACAAGTGTGCGTGACCACGCCTGGCTTAACCATTTCCTTTCTATCACAGTTGCCTAAAGTTATACTGGGGTGTGGTGATCAGAAGACGGGTGGATCCTGCATAGGTGAAACCTGCTATGTAGAGTTTGCCAAATGACTCTATAACCTCAGTCTCACTCATCTCGATACTAAGTCTCTCTGAGACTCCGTTTCCCATTTGTACAATGAGGACGTGGTCCACCATTAACGGGGGATTTCACATGATCATACAACCAGCCCCACTGGAGAGCGAAGGTTCCCTCGCTGACTCTTCATGCCAATCGGGCCTGAAGGTACCAAGAACGTCAGAACTTGGAAGCCAAGTACTGGGCTGAGGTGACACTGGGCTGCGAGGGGACTCTGGCTGCTCAGCCTGCAGTGCATTCTTCAGGGCGGCAGGACAGGAATTAGCTGTTTTATGAGAAACTCAATTTCCTTATTACGGGGCAAACAACTACTGTTCTCTTCTAACTAACTAGACTGATTCAATTAACGGTGCTAAATACAGTTCCTACTTGAAAATAACTTCAGTTTACTGCTTCCACAAACCTCATTACATTTGATTAAACAAAATACATAGTAATAGACAAAAGATGTTGCTAACTTTTGGCCATGGCCCATTGACTAGGGGGCCTGCAGCTCTCAGCAGGAGGAGGGTGAGGAGTGGGGGCCTCCGAGTCAGACAGACCTGGGTGGAAGCTCAGCCCCACCTCCAACAGCTCCCAGGCCCTGCGCTTAAACTCTGGGAAGAAGAGGGTAGAAGCATCCACTTCCAAGGGCTGTCATGAGGAGGAAGCAAGAAAAAGACACTTAGTGACTGAACTGTATCTCCCCAAATTCATAGGTTGAAGCACCACCCCCCGGTGTGATTGCATTTGGAAATGAGGTCAATAGAGAAATAATACAGGCTAAGTGAAGTCATACGAATGGAGCCCTAATCTGATAGGGCTGACTGGTGTCCTTATGAGAAAAGGAAGAGACATCAGAAACTCTGTCTCTCTCTCTCTCTCTCT